>JAODAL010017929.1:0-76228 GCA_025379985.1 Phyllomedusa bahiana | reverse complement strand
TTTAAAGGGGGTTGCCTTTTTTCCACCTGTTTGGGCATTCCGGCTTGTACACTTCAAAATTAGGCACATTCGTTAGTTCTTTGCACTGCTGTGTGGACATAGCCTTAAAGGGGTCGTCTCACTACAGGGATCGCTGCTGCTTTTTATGTTAAAGATTTTGTAAAAACAAGTCACTTTGCAATATGTGTCCATTAACAGTGTCCTACCTATTCCTAGATATCCCCTCTTGTATGGGCTGCATCAGCTCCTCAGGTCGCTATAGCAACAGACCTGTGTGATCTCTCCTGATAGGCTGCCAGCGCTGGTTGCTATAGCTACAGATCTGTTTGATCTTTCCTGATAGGCTGCCAGCACTGGTTGCTATAGCTACAGACCTCTTCGATCTCACCTTATAGGCTGCCAGCACTGGTTGCTATAGCTACAGACCTGTTTGATCTCTCCTGATAGGCTGCCAGCACTGGTTGCTATAGCTACAGACCTGTGTGATGTCTCCTGATAGGCTGCCAGCGCTGGTTGCTATAGCTACAGACCTGTGTGATCTCTCTGATAGGCTGCCAGCACTGGTTGCTATGTACACTGTGTATGTCTCCTGATAGGCTGCCAGCGCTGGTTGCTATAGCTACAGTCCTGGCTTCTACTGCAGCCTAATAGAAGCCAGTAAATACGCCCCTGTAGTCAAAATGACACCAAGAAAACAGGACTAAGGTGAGAGAAATCAATGTAGTGAGACAACCCCTTTAATATCCAAAAGCGGACAAAACTGTCCTATTCTAAGTCCCATAGATAAAAATTTGCTACAATTGATTCCAGCCTGAATTCCAGATTGACACATCTTACCTGCGCTGATACATTGTAACAAATTCCAAGGATTCCGAGGAGAAGTCAAAGGATTTCTGGCAGCCCGCAAACAGGACCACAAAGGACCAGGCCTGGTGGAAACACCGCCCCCAAAATTGAAAGTGGTAATAAATTAAAGCAAATGTAACATTACAAAACTTTTCATTATTTAGGGATTACGCTTCATTTCTTAGGTCTCTTATATCGAGGTTGCGTCCTGGTTTGGGATGGAACATGATACAATGTGGCTTATGCTACAATCACACCCAAAGCTGCAAGCACTTATGTGCTGGTTTTCCGGAGTTGAAGGATTCCTGTCTGCACAGTAGTTTCATATAATTCACTACATCTCCCACGGTGCAATGCAGCGGGATATTTGGGGATGTTTCTGAAACAAGGAGTAGTGGGAGGGAATGACGGCCCTATCTCGGCTTCTGATGGCGACGTCCACGTCTGACGGGTGCACAAATTGTCCTGTAACTGCAAAGACTGAAAACGGGTTCTTTTTCCCTTGGGAGGGCCCGGCATCCAACCATAAAACCCCCTCCCCAAAATAACCTATGGGCGATCCCGCCTAACCCGCCAAAAACCAAAGGGGCCCCCCTTTTTCTTGGGAAAACCGGGGCGAGCCAACCCCCAAAACCAAAAAGGGCCCCCAAATTTGGGGCCGGGGGCCCAAACCACCCCAAAACCCAAAGCTGGATTTGGCCGACCCCTCTTTTTACCAACACATAAAACACCGGGTCAATTTCTTAGGGGGGTTTTTCCTTTTCGGGCTTTTGCCCAAAATCCAAAAAAACCCCCTCAAAAAAAAGGGGCCCGGGGACCTTGCCCCCCAAATCCAAACAAAGTTTTCCCCCCTTTTAAAAGCAAACCGGGGAGCCCCTGCTCAAAAACACACCAAATCAAGGCCCCTCTTTCCATGGGAGTATCCGTCGGCAAAAATAAACAACCCACAGAAAAAAATTTTTTAGGGGTAAATTTTTCTGGAACCCGCCCCCCTTTTGATCTTAAAAAACTCCTTGGGGGGGTTGTTTGTTTCCAAACATAACCACATGTCTTTAGCCAAAAGCGAATCCTTTTTTCCCAACAACTTTTAAAATTTTTATAACCTAATTAAGGGGATTTTTTAAAAATTTAAAAGGCAGCTGCCCCCTTTGTTTTGAACTATATTTACCCCAATTCTGCCCAATTTCTTTAAAACCCAGTGTTAAAAACTAAGGGGGGCCCCGCGGGACCAAAAAATTTCCAAAAAGACCGCCCCCAAATTTTGGGATTTTTGAAAAACCCAAACCCCCCCCCCTCCCCCCTAAATAAAAAAATTTTGTGTTAAACCAAAAAAGGGGTCAATTTTGGGCCAAAGGGGGGAACCGTTCTGAAACCCCAAAATCCCCCACTCCTTTAAAAAATTCCCTCCCTATTTTAAAAACCTTCCCTTCTTTTAAAATGGGAGGATTTTGGGGTTTTTTTCCAACACTTTTTCCCAAAACACAAGCTTTTAAAAAAACTTTGGGACGTTTTGCCCCAACCCCAAAACCCAACCCGTTCAAAAAAAAGGGGAGGGTTTCTTTTTTTTAAAAAAACACACATGCCCCATTCCGGGGGCTCCTGCTCCCCAACCACCCAAAAACCCATGTCTTTGGAAAAAGGGAGCGACCCTGTTAAACCCAAAACACATCCAAACACACGCTGCCTCTAAAATAAACTATAGGGAGCGACCCTGCTGCACCCAAAACACACCCAAAACCCACACAGTGCCTTTTTTTAAAAAACTATAGGGAGCGTTCCTGCTCCCACCCAAATTTAAAAACACCGGATTTGCCTCTATAAAAAACCCTTTTGGGGAGCAACCTGCTCCCTCCAACAAAACCCCAAACACACAGCTGCCTCTATAAAAAACCTAAGGGGCGACCCTTTCCCTGCACCCAAAACCATCCAAACAAAAAGCTGCCTTTTAAAAATAAACTATAGGGAGCGATCCTGCGCACCCAAACACACCCAAAACAAAAAGGGTGCTCTATAAAAACCTATAGGGGCAAACCCCGGGCTGCACCCAAAAACACACCCAAAAACACGCCCCCTCTATAAAAAACCTTAGGGAGGCCCCTGCGGGCACCCAACAAAACCCCAAAACACACAGCGCCTTTATAAAAAAACTAAAAGGAGCAACCCTGCTGCACCCAACAAACCCCAAAAACACACAGCTGCCTCTAAAAATAAACTAAAAAGGAGGGGATCCTGCTGCAAAAAACCCACTTTCCAAACAAAGCTCCCTCTAAAATAAAACTATAGGGGCGCCCCTTTCTGCACCCAAAACACACCCAAACACACAGTGCCTCTATAAAAAACCTATGGGGAGCACCCCTCCCTTCTTTTTTTTCCAAAACACATCCAAACACACCGCCTCTATTAAAAAACTTTAGGGGCGATCCTGCTGCATCCAACACATCCAAACACACAGCTGCCCTTTTAATAAAAACTTAGGGAGCCCCCCTTTGCTGCACCAAAAACACTTTCCAAACAAACACCCTTCCTTATAAAAATAAAAGGGAAAGGATCCTGCTGCAAAAAACACCAAAAAAGCTGCCTCTATAATAAATATAGGGAGCGATCCTGCTGCACCCAAAACCCCCCAAAAAACCCCAGCTCCTTTTTTTAAAAACAAAAGGGAGCGATCCTCTGCACCCAAAACAAAATCCAAAACAAAAGCTCCCCTCATAATAACTATGGGGAACGACCCCTTCTGAAAATCCAACACATCCAAACCCCCAAAGCTGCCTCTAAAATAACTTTAGGGGCGTTTTTTTCCCGCATCCAACACATCCAAAAAACACGGGCTGCCTCTTTTAAAAAATATAGGACGACCTCCCGGGCCCCAAATACCATCCAAACACCAGCGGCCTTTTATAAAACTATGGGGAAAAGGACCCTGCTGAAATCCCAACACACCCCAAAAACACAGCTGCCTCAAATAAAAAACTATAGGGAGCGATCCTGCGGCACCAAACCCCATCCAAACACCCCCGGCCCCCTCTTTTAATAAACAAATGGGGAAAGCGACCCCTTGCTGCATCCAACCCCATCCAAACAAAAGCTCCCCTTTTTAAAAAACAAATAGGGAGCGACCCCTGCTGAAATCCAACACAAAAAAGCTGCCTCCTATAAAAACCCTTATAGGGAGGATCCTGCTGCTTCAACACACCCAAAACCCCACGGGCCGGGCCTTTTATAATAAAACTAAAAGGGGAGCTTCCTGCTGCATCTAAACCCCCCAAAACCCAAAAACACACAGCTGCCTCTAAAATAAACTAAAAGGAGCGATCCCCGCTGCATCCAACACTTTTTTTTTTTAAAAATTTCCCCCCCCAAACACCCCCAGCTGCCTCTATAAAAAACTTTTGGGAGCAAACCCTTTGCTGCATCCAACACATCCAAACACACAGCTCCCTTTCTTTTAAAAAACTAAAAGGGAGCGATCCTGCTGCTTTCCCAACACATCCAAACACCCAGCTGCCTCTTTAATAAATTATAGGGAGGACCCTGCTGATCCAAACACATCCCAAAAAAAAAACAGCTGACCCCAAAAAAAATTAAAAAAATAGGAGCAAATCCCGGGCGGCACCCAACACACCCAAACACACAGCTGCCTCTATAAAAAACTATGGGAGGACCCTGCTGCAATCCAACAAACCCAAACACACAGCTGCCTCTATAAAAAACTATGGGGAGCGACCCTGCTGCACCCAACACACCCAAACACACAGCTGCCTAAAATTAAACTATAGGGGGGCGACCCTGTTTGAATAACAACAAAAAAAGCTGCCTTTTTTAAAATTTAAAAGGGAGCCCCCCTTTCTGCACCCAAACACATCCAAAACACAGCTGCCCTATAATAAACTTGGGGAGCGATCCTGCGGGCATCCCAACAAAATCCAAAAACACACAGCTGCCTCAATAAAAAATTATGGGGGAGGTTTCCTGGCCCCAAACCACCCAAACCAAAAGCTGCCTCTTTTAAAAAACTATGGGGAGCGATCCTGCTGCATCCAAAACCCAAAAAACAGTGCCTCTATAATAACTATGGGGAAGCGTTTCCTGCTGCATCCAACAAAACCCCAAACAAAACCAAGCGGGTTTCTTTTAAAAAACTAGGGGGGGGAAACCCGGGGCTGAAATCCAAAACAACCCAAACACCAGCTCCCCTCTATAAAAAAACTATAGGGGAAAATTTCCGCTGCACCCAAAACACTTTCCAAACACACAGCTCCCTTTTTAAAATTAATTTTAAAGGGAGCGACCCTGTGCATCCAAAACCCCCAAAAAAAGCTGCCTCTATAATAAACTATAGGGCGATCCTGCTGCATCCAAACCCACCAAAACACAGTTTGCCTTATAAAAAACAATGGGAAACGTTTCCTGCTGCACCAACAAAACCCCAAACAAAAAGCTGCCTCTATAAAAAAATATAGGGGGGAAAATTCCCCCTGCTGCACCCAAACAAAATTCCAAAAAAACCACAGCTGCCTCTATAAAAAAAATTTAAGGGAAAAACCCCTGCGGCATCCAACACTTTCCAAACACACAGCTGCCTCTTTTAATAAACTATGGGGAAAGCGACCCCGTTTGCACCCAACCCACTTCCAAACACACAGCTCCCTCTATAATAACCTATAGGGAAAACGATCCTCCCTGCACCCAAAACAAACCCAAACACACGGGTTTTGCCTTTTAAATAAACTATAGGGAGCGACCTGCTGCATCCAACACACCAAAAACACAGCTGCCTCTTAAAAACAAAAGGGGAGGACCCTGCTGCACCCAACCATCCAAACACAAGCTGCCCCCAAAAAAAAAAACTATAGGGAGGATCCTGCTGCATCCAAACACTTCCAAACACACAGTTTCCCTTTTTAAAAAAAACATAGGGGGATCCTGCTGCCCCCAACACATCCAAAAAACACAGCTGCATGTTGGATACATTGGAAACCCCCCTGTTTTGGGAATCCGATTGCTTGCAGCATTTTTGGCCCCCATTTTTCGGCCCCCAAATGGATCCAAAATCGGACCCAAAAAAACCCTGTAAAATACCGTTACATGTAAAAGCAGGAGATCCATCCCAGATACTTTTTTTACAATGTATCGCTGGACTGATTTCATTAAAAAATTTTAAGGGTTTCAGAGTATCTAAAATTCTATAGGGAGGTTGGGTTAGAGGCGAAAAGCGTACCCCTTACCCACATGCGCCCAACCGACCCCAATGATTACAATGAGTCCGTCAGGTTTCCGCAGCGGTGTCTGTTTTTTTTATGGCTGCAAAATTTTTTTTCCAAAATTTTTTGAGGGGAAAGGTCCAAACGGAATCAAACTTTTTTTTTTGGGGGGAAAACCCCGGGGCCCTGGTGGGGCGTTCATAGCCACATCGAGGGCTCACACCTCTGCCGCATAGTTTAGGAGGGGCCCCTTCTATCCTGTATGTGGAGACTGAATGATCTGGGAGATACCTCACTAGGTAAGTGACCCCCATATCCTGTGGTGACATCAGTGGGTGGTGTGTGCAGGTGTAGGGTCCGGGCCCCTGGTACATCAGGGCATTACTGGCAGTTCTCCTGTTAGGTGCCCTGATCAAACGTCCCAGTTGATGTGGTACAAATTAGACACTGTTAATAAGAGGGGCCCCATATGCTTTGGCTGTATGGGGCCCCTGATAGCACTGATGGTTGCCCCGGTGAGAGCCAATGTGAGGCCCTTGTTAGAGTGGCGCTGAATTCCTCCTTCTTGGACTCGCCGCCTCTGCTCCTGTTTATCTGCATCTTGGCAGCCTCCTCCGAGGGCTCTTCTCACCTCCATGACGCGGGGACAAGGTGACCTCTGTTTTGTTCCACAAATGTAAACCTGTGACCGATGCACGACCGTCGCTCTATCAATCCATTATGTGGAGGGGCGTCCAGCTGCGGCCCCCGGCCCCATGGAGACGTCGACGCTCTGTGCATGAAATCCTGCATTTACCATACACAAGCCTCCATGACATCACAGAGGCCAGGACCACAGGCTCACTTATTTGTTTAGCTGTTTATTTACTCATTTGTTTATTTTCATTTTTCATTAGTTCATTTTTTCATTCATATTTAATCATTCAATTATTTGTTCATACTTTTTTTTTATTTATTCATTAATTTCTATTTATTTTTTCATTTTTTTTATTCATTTTTTCATTCATGAATTTTATTTTTCATTAAAGGTGCATCAGCAAGTGAAGGAGCCATGACTGTAAAATAAGCAATATTCAAAATGCATATTGTTAAAAAGTAGGTCTGCTTTACCTAATACAGGCCTTTTTTTTTTACAGAACCTTCACCTTGCTCTCTTGTCTCCATGGATACCGACCATCACCGTGTGCTTTCAGTGGTTGGCAGGGGTGAGAGTACATAGAAGCGACAATGCGCATCTTCACTTACCCCCGCCAGGCCACAAAAACTTCTCACAAAGTCTATGATAAAGCTGCATTACTGGCCACCACTGAAAGCACACAGTGGTGGCCGGCAACCAAGGAGACAAGACAGGAAGTTGAAAGTACAAAAAAAAGTCTATATTAGGTAAAGCAGACATTTTTTAAATTACATGCATTTTGAAAATTGCTTAATTTGCAGTAATTGTCCTTTCCAGCAGCACTTGCTATAATGGGAATAGCCCTTTAATTCAGGCATCCTCAAACTGCGGCTCTCCAGCTGTTGGGAAACTACAACTCCCATCATGCCCACTGTTATAGATGATATAAATGCATGATGGGAGTTGTAGCTTCCCAACAGCTGGAGGGCCGCAGTTTGAGGACGCCTGGTTTAATTTATTTATTCATATTTTATTTATTGAATTATCCATGTATTTAATTATGTATATTTTGTTTATTTTTATTTATTCATTTATTTCTATTTATTTGTTTATACATTTTTTTTTATTCATTCATTTTTCTATTGTTCATTCCCTCTGCGTGTCTCGTATTAGGGCCAGGTTCGTATATTGAATTTTTTTTAATACACAGATGTTTGAAGAAAACATGAATATTTTGGTAAAGGAAGGAAACAATTCATTTTAGGGGAAACAGGGGTTGGTCAGTTCTTTGATTTCCGTTTCCCTTTGAAAAAAAGACCAGAACTTTTATTTTAAAAACTGGGCCTTATTATTAGGAAGAGAGTCGGGAGTCCCCATATCCCCTGCAAAATTAATCTGCATTTTTGGGGGAAACCCAAATGTTTTGTAAAAAAGTTGGGAAAAAGCTGGGAAAAAGACCCGGGGGGAGTTTTTGGGGCCCTTTTTGGGGGGTGGGTTTTCAGAATTTTTGGGGCCCCCTGTTGGTTTTCCCGAACCAGGGTCTTTCCAGGGCCGTGCTGTGCACCCTGAGCTAATCGGATATCTCCCTCTGCTGCTCCTCCTCCCCTCTTCAAGCAGGGGGTTTAAAACAGGCTCAGGGCAGGCCAAACCGGGCCCCATACCCTCCCCCTCCCCCAGAAACGGGTCAAAATAGGCCCCCTTTGAGAGAAGCTGCAGACACAACCCCCCTCCTCACCCCCTTGCAGCATGAAGGGGCACACAGGCTCAGAAGGGGAAAAGAAGCTGAATTTCCCCCCCCTCTCCTCCTCTCACAGCATGCAGTCACACAGGCTCAGAGAGGAAGAGAAGGGTGCACCCCCTCCCCCCTCCTCCTCAAACACAGCACACAGGCTCGAGAGGAAGAGAAGCTGCACCCCCCCCTCCTCCTCTCCCCAAACTTTCAATTCACACAGGGCCCCCAGAGAGGAAAGAAGCAGCACCCCCTCCCCCCTCCCCCTTTACCAAAGGGATGGGCCAAAGAAAGGGCCCATAGGAGAAGCGCATCCCCCTCCTCCCCTCTCACAAACTTTCGGCCATGTAAAGGGCTATAAGGGGAAGCTGCATCCCCCCTCCTCCCTTCACCGCATGGGGTCACAAAAGGCTCAGGGGCAGAGCTGCAGCCGGGATCAACCCCCCCCTCTCACACATGCGGCCATGAGGGGCTAAGAAAAGAACCGCAGCTGCATCCCCCTCCTCCCTTCTTCTAGTTACTGTCTTATTCTATAGATGATATATAAGAAACCCATTGAGATTTTCTTGGTGGAAAATGAAAGGGCTTTTAAAAATTTGTTTTCTGGTTTTTTGTCCGATGCACGGCCGTGTGTTTTTTTTTTACTGTATGGACCCCCCGCCCCCTGGTCACGTTTTTCAAACCGGGGTTTACAAGGGCAGTTTTTTTTTTTTGAGAAACCATCTGTTTTAAAACCGGCCTGTTAAAATTTTAACACGGAACCCCTATGGAAAAAAACCGGGGCAGCCGGGGCCCCAAAAACAAACATGTTCATTCCCTTTTTCCGGTTTTTTTGGGGGGAACCCCCGAAAATGTGGGTGGAAGGGGGGGGGCTTGAATCCACAAACCGCGGAGAAAAAGGGCCGCCCCCATGCGTTCCCCCCAGAAAAGAGCAAAATATGGTGGGAAAATTTCCCCGACGGGGTATTTGCCCCATTGCCTTGTTGGGGTTTCCCGTTTCACCCAAAAACCGGGTCGGCTTTTCGTTTTTTTTTCCGTGGCCCCCCTGCATTCATGTTGTATGGGAAGAGGGAGGGAAAAAAAACAAAAAGACGCCGGCGTTTTATGCAACATGTTCCAAAATCCGCCTGCCCCCAAGAAAGACGAGGGGAAAAAAAACCCTGTGTCAACAGGTGGGTTTTTTTCTATTAGAGTGTATGGGGGCATAATGTCGGTTTTAAAAACCCTAAAACCCCCCGAAATTTACGATTTTTTTCATTGCGGTTGGGACATCGCTGATGTGCCCGTTTTTTCCCCTGCATTACATTTTTAAAACGCCCATTTTTTGGGCATAAAAACCGCGAAACATTCAAAAAACCATACATCTACAGTACAGAGAGTAATGTTAAAGGAGGTGGGGCCCAATTAGATTTTTTGGGCCCCGCCCCTTTTGTGGACCCCCCCCTTTCTATGGGCTAGGGGACCCCCCCAATCACTTTGGTTCCGTCGCCCCAAAACCCAAATAAATTTCGCGGAGCTTTATCTCTGTCTGTTACCGGGGGGTAAAGGTTTTGAGATTGTTTTTTTTGGGGATGTTTTGTTTTTGTTTTTTTTAAATTTGGTATCCATGGTTTCCTTTTGGATTGTAATATGTAATTTTGATCTCAGCCTGGATCCCCCCACCGGGGAGGGGGTTTCCCGGTGCGTCAGTGTCTTTCCCGACCAGACCTGGAAATCCCCCCCGGTGTGACCCGCTTTGGTATTAGTTGTTACCGGGGGGTCAGGTCACGGGTGACTATCAAGAAAAGAGGACTTGTGGGTACGGGCAGCACTAAAAATTTTTGTGGAGTGTATAGTTTGTGGAGTAGTATATTGTGGGAGCAGTATAGATTGGGGATCATAGTAGTATTAGTGGGTAGTAGTATTTGTGGGATAGTAGTTAAGTATTAGGGGGAGTAGAGTTTTAAAGGGGGAGTAGTATTATTGGGGGGAGTAGTAGAAAGTATTAGGGGAAAATATAGTATTATTAGTGGGAAATTAGTATTTGGAGTGTAGCGTATTACTGGGAGTAAGTATTGTGGGAGTGTGGTTTATGGAAAATAGTGTAGTTTTAGGGGGAGTAGTGTATATTATTGGCAGTAATGCAGTTTAGGGGCGTAGTACAGTGTTAGTGGGGTAGTAGCAGTTTTAGTGGATTAGCGTGTTAGGGGGGAGTAGTAGTGTTTTTAGTGAGAGTAGTAGTAGTATTAGTGGGAGTAGTAGTAGTAGTGGCAGTAGTAGCAGTATTAGTGGCAGTAGTAGCAGTATTAGTGGGAGTAGTATTAGTGGGAGTAGTAGCAGTATTAGTGGGAGTAGTAGCAGTATTAGTGGGAGTAGTAGTATTAGTGGGAGTAGTAGTAGTATTAGTGGGAGTGTGTTTTTGTGGAGTATAGTATTTGTGGGAGTATAGTGTGTTTTAGTGGGATGTAGTATTATGGGGTATGCAGTATTAGTGGGAGTAGTAGTAAGTGGGAGATAGCAGTTTTGTGGCAATATAGTAGTATTGTGGGAGTAGTAGTTTAGTGGGAGTAGTAGCATTATTAGTGGGGTAGTACATATTAGTGGGAGTAGTTTTTATGGGAGTAGTAGACTTTTAGGGGCCAATAGTAGTAGTATTAGTGGGAGTAGTAGTAGTATTATTGTCAGTAATAGCAGTATTAGTGGCAGTAATAGCAGTATTAGTGGCAGTAGTAGCAGTGTTAGTGGGAGTAGTAGCAGTGTTAGTGGGAGTAGTAGCAGTGTTAGTGGGAGTAGTAGTAGTATTAGTGAGAGTAGTAGTAGTATTAGTGGGAGTAGTAGTAGTAGTGGCATAATACAGATTAGGGGCTATTTGCAGTTTAGTGGGGGTAGTATTAGTGGGGTTGGGCAATTTTGGGGGAGTGTAGCAGTTTTAGTGGGGTAGTAGTATTAGGGGAGAGTAGTAGATTGTGGGGTGTATATTTGTGGGATTTTAAGTAGTTTTAGTGGGAAATGGGCCCTTTTAGTGGGAGTAGCACAGTTTTGGGGATTTAGTAAAGTATTAGTGGCAAATATAGTATTAGGGGAAATTGTAGTATTAGGGGGAAGTAGTAGCAGTATTAGTGGGATTTGTAGTTTAGGGGAGAGTAGCAGTATTTGCAATAGAGTTTATTAGTGGGAGTAGTAGTGTATTATTGGAGTTAATAGCGTATTAGGGCATAGTCAGTTTAGGGGGGAGAAATGCATTTTTTTGGGGGAGTAGTAGCAGTATTAGTGGGAGTAGTAGTAGTATTAGTGGGAGTAGTAGTAGTATTAGTGGGAGTAGTAGCAGTATTAGTGGCAGTAGTAGCAGTATTAGTGGGAGTAGTATTAGTGGGAGTAGTAGCAGTATTAGTGGGAGTAGTAGCAGTATTAGTGGGAGTAGTAGTATTAGTGGGAGTAGTAGTATTAGTGGGAGTAGAGTTTAGGGGAGTAGTACGTATTGTGGGAGTGTGCAGTTTAGTGGGAGTAGTTAAAGTATTAGTGGGATTTGTACAGTATTAGTGGGATATAGCAGTATTAGTGGGTATTTGATTTTTGGGATAGTATATTTTAGGGGGCAGTAGTAGCGTTTTAGGGGGAGTATAGCGTTTTAGGGGGGAGTAGTAGCAGTATTAGGGGAGTAGTGTAATATTATGGCAGTGTGCAGTATTATGCAGTAGTAGTAATATTAATGGAATATTTTTAGAAATTAGGGGGAGTGTATTAGGGGAGTAGAAAAGGTATTGTGGCAGTATAGAGTTTTAGGGGGAGTAGTGTAATATTAGTGGGATAGTAGCAGTTTTTTGGCGTAGTAGTAATATTATGGGGTGTAGCAGATTAGGGGGAGTAGCAGTTAAAGTGGGAAAAGTAGTAGTATTATGGGAGTATTTGCAGTTTGGGGGGAATGTAGCAGTATTAGTGGGGGAGTAGTAGTAGTATTTGGGGTGTGCAGTATTAGTGGGAGTATAGCAGTATTGGGGAAATAGTAAGTTTTTGGGGGTAGGGTAGTATTGTGGCAGAAATACAGTATTAGGGCAGTATGCAGTGTTGTGGGAGTAGAAATGGGTATAGTGGGAGTGTAGTATGGCAGTTTTGGCGTTTTTAGGGGGCAGTAATATAATTTTGGGCAGTAGTAGCAGTTTTAGTGGGAGAAAGTATTTTTGGGGAGTAGTAGTATTGGGGCAGAGTAGCAGTATTGGGGGAGGGGGTTTAGTAATATTAGGGGGGAGTAGTAGTGTATTAGTGGCGTAGTAGTAATTTTTAAAGTGGGAGAGTAGTAGTTTTAGTGGGTAGCATTTTTGTGGCAGTATAGTAATATTAGGGAGTTAGCAGTATTAGGGGAATTTAGCAGTATTAGGGGGATGAGTGTATTATATTAGGGGGAGTAGTACAGTTTGTGGGGAGTAGTAGTAGTATTAGTGGGATTAGTAGCAGTATTAGTGGCAGTAGTAGTATTTAGTGGAGAGTGGTGTATTAGTGGCAGTAATGCAGTATTGGGGCAGTAGTAGCGGTTAGGGGGATAGTAGTAGTATTAGTGGGAGAATAGTAGTGGCATAGTACGTTTATTGGCAGAATAAAATATTATCCCAGTAGTAGCAGTATTAGTGGGAGTAGTAGTATTAGTGGGAGTAGTAGTATTAGTGGGAGTAGTAGCAGTATTAGTGGGAGTAGTAGTAGTATTAGTGGGAGTAGTAGTAGTATTAGTGGCAGTAGTAGTAATATTAGTGGGAGTAGTAGTAGTATTAGTGGGAGTAGCAGTATTAGTGGCCCGTATTAAAATATTATGGGAGTAGAAACATATTGGGGGAATATAGCTTATTGTGGGATAAAATAGTAAGTTTTGGGGGGAGTAGAGCATTTAGTGGGGTAGTAGCAGTTTTAGTGGGATTAGTAAATTTTTTTGTGGCAAAGAGTGTATTAGGGGGGTAGTGGTAGGATTAGTGGCAGTAATAGCAGTATTATGGCTAGTAGCAGGTTTAGGGGAGTAGTATAGTTTTTGTGGGAGTATAGTAGTGGCAGTATAGCAGTATTGGGGCAGTAATGTAATTTTTGGCAGTAGTAGCGATTAGTGGGATAGTAGTTTTGGGGGGAGTAGTGTATTAGGGGCGTATCAGTATTAGTGGCAGTAGTAGCAGTATTAGTGGGAGTAGTAGCAGTATTAAGGAAATAGTAGGTATTAGTGGGGAGATGTATTAGTGGTAGTAGAAATTTTTAGTGGCAGAGTGCAGTTTTTTAAGTGGGGTATAGTAATATTGGGGAGTAGTAGTATTAGTGGCAGTGTAGAAAATTTTTGTGGGGTAGAGAGTTTAGGGGAGTAGCAGTATTAGTGAGAGTAGTAGTAGTATTAGTGGGAGTAGTAGTAGTATTAGTGGGAGTAGCAGTATTAGTGGCAGTAGTTTAATTTTTGTGGGAGTTAGTTTTAGTGGGGGGGTGTAGTAGTAGTATTAGTGGGAGTAGTAGCAGTATTAGTGGGAGTAGTAGCAGTATTAGTGGGAGTAGTAGTAGTGTTAGTGGGAGTAGTAGCAGTATTAGTGGGAGTAGTAGCAGTATTAGTGGCAATAGTAGTAGTATTAGTGGGAGTAGTAGTAGTATTAGTGGGAGTAGTAGCAGTATTAGTGGGAGTAGTAGCAGTATTAGTGGGAGTAGTAGTAGTATTAGTGGGAGTAGTAGTATTAGTGGGAGTAGTAGCAGTATTAGTGGGAGTAGTAGCAGTATTAGTGGGAGTAGTAGTATTAGTGGGAGTAGTAGTATTAGTGGGAGTAGTAGTATTAGTGGGAGTAGTAGCAGTATTAGTGGGAGTAGTAGTAGTATTAGTGGGAGTAGTAGCAGTATTAGTGGGAGTAGTAGCGAGGAGCTGAGCTGCAGCAAACACCTCGGAGATCTGCAAGCAACGTACCAGAGCTGGGACTATTGTGGATGTGAAGTGTATGGCTCCTGGGCCGGTGCTGTTCCCCACATCTGCGCCCGCTCTGCTGATCGCTGGACTTTATAAACACCCGGTGTTTATAAAGAATAGAAAGTGAAACAAGCGAATAACTCGGCTCCTCACGTGCGACGTTCATCTCAGGTCGACGCTTGAACAACGCCCGGGAGCGATGAGACTGTGAAGGAAAAAGAAGCCGCGAAGGTTTCACATTTTCCTTCTTTTTCTCGTTCAGATTAAAAAACAAAACAAAAAACAGAAGAGTTGATAGAAATCAGTGGCGGCGGCGGCGGATCCGCGATTCAGAGGTGATGAGCAGGACCCGACCCCGCATCTAGACCTGAGGCATCAATGACGCCGCTCGCCTTCCCCTGATGAGAGATAAGGGCTTCTCCCCACAGGTTATTGGTCAGTTTTTCAGACGGTTTGCGGTTTTACAAACCATCTGAAATCCGTCCAGCGACCCTCCCCATAGACTTCAATAGAAAATCCGTCCAGCGACCCTCCCCATAGACTTCAATAGAAAATTCGTGCAGCGACCCTCCCCATAGACTTCAATAGAAAATTCGTGCAGCGACCCTCCCCATAGACTTCAATAGAAAATCCGTCCAGCGACCCTCCCCATAGACTTCAATAGAAAACCCGTCCAGCGACCCTCCCCATAGACTTCAATAGAAAATCCGTCCAGCGACCCTCCCCATAGACTTCAGTGGAAAACCCGTCCAGCGACCCTCCCCATAGACTTCAATGGAAAATCCGTCCAGCGACCCTCCCCATAGACTTGAATAGAAAATCCGTCCAGCGACCCTCCCCATAGACTTCAATAGAAAACCGTCCAGTAACCCTCCCCATAGACTTCAATAGAAAATCGTCCAGCGACCCTCCCATAGACTTCAATGGAAAATCTGTCCGCGACCTCCATAGACTTCAATGGAAAACCGCAGGACCCTCCCTAGACTTAATGGAAAATCCGTCAGCGCCTCCCATAGCTTCGATGGAAGAATCCGTCCAGCGACCCTCCCATAGACTTGAATGGAAAATCCGTCCAGCGACCCTCCCCATAGACTTGAATGGAAAATCCGTCCAGGGACCCTCCCGATAGACTTCGATGGAAAATCCGTCCAGCGACCCTCCCCATAGACTTGAATAGAAATCCATCCAGCGACCCTCCCATGACTTCAATGGAAAATCCATCCAGTGACCCTCCCCATAGACTTCAATTGAAAATCCGTCCAGCGACCCTCCCTATAGACTTCAATGGAAAATCCATCCAGTGACCCTCCCCATAGACTTCAATAGAAAATCCGTCCAGCGACCCTCCCAATAGACTTCAATGGAAAATCCATCCAGAGACCCTCCCAAGCTTCATAGAAATCCGTCCACGACCTCCCATAGACTTCAATAGAAATTTCGTCAGCGAATCCCCATACTTCATGGAAATCCCTCCAGCGACCCTCCCCATAGACTTCAATAGAAAATCCGTCCAGCGACCCTCCCCATAGACTTCGATGAAAATCCGTCCAGCGACCCTCCCTATAGACTTCAATAGAAAATCCGTCCAGCGACCCTCCCCATAGACTTCAATAGAAAATCCGTCCAGCGACCCTCCCCATAGACTTCAATGGAAAATCCGTCCAGCGACCCTCCCCATAGACTTGAATCGAAAACCGTCCAGCGACCCTCCCCATAGACTTCAATGGAAAATCTGTCCAGCGACCCTCCCCATATACTTCAATAGAAAATCCGTCCAGCGACCCTCCCCAGAGACTTCAATAGAAAATCCGTCCAGCGACCCTCCCCATAGACTCAATAGAAAATCCGTCCAGCGACCCTCCCCATATAGTTCAATGGAAAATCCGTCCAGCGACCCTCCCCATAGACTTCAATAGAAAATCCGTCCAGCGACCGTCCCCATAGACTTCAATGGAAAATCCGTCCAGTGACCCTCCCCATAGAATTCATTAGATAATCCGTCAAGCGACCCTCCCCATAGACTTCAATAGAAAATCCGTCCAGCGACCCTCCCCATAGACTTCAATAGATAATCGGATTTTCCGCCGGACCTTTCTTTACACTGCCAGCATCCCGAAAAACTCAGGGCCATTCTTAGGCTGGGTTTGCACAGCACAGCAAATGCCAACCAGTATTTGGTCTGTTTTTGGCAGCAGGGGGACGGCTTTTGTCCTCGGTTTGTGGATTTGTCCCCCTTTGCATCCACATGTTCATGTTTTAGCCGAAAACTGGGTGGTAGAACGAACATGTTCCAAGTTTCTGACACCGCCGGCGGTGTCAGAAACCGTAAGGCAGAAAATCCGTGCAGCGGGGACTGTGTGAACTGTGGGGACAGTGGGGATCGCTGCACGGATTTTCTATTTAACTTAATGTAAAAGGTTGACAGTCGGTTTACAGGGGGCTCTCAAATCCGAAAACCGTCTGTAAAACTGACTGAAAACCAGTGCAGAGGGGACGGGCCCTCAATTGTTTTAGGAAAGGAGTCCGTGTCCCGTGGCGCTCGCAACGTCGTAATCCATCAGCAAAGGTTGAATGGTGCTGTATTAATTACAACCCTGAGGCCTTAGGGGACGATGAGGATACTCCACCTCTGATTATCCTGTGTTTGTGCCAGACCATCAGACAGACACCCCCTGGTAATCCAGTGCTGGCTCTGTTATGGCAGATTCTGGATTATCGGCGCTCTCTTCGTGCCGCCGCCGCCGCTCCATCCATCTTGCCCTGTCTGCCGGTTATGTACGGAGCGCGGGGATGATGGGGATACTCCTCCTCTGATTCTGGATTATCGAAGCTCTCTCCATCCATCTTGCCCTGTCTGCCGGTTATGTATGGAGCGCAGGATGATGGGGATACTCCTTCTCTGATTCTGGATTATTGGAGCTCTCTCCATCCATCTTGCCCTGTCTGCCGGTTATGTATGGAGCGCAGGATGATGGGGATACTCCTCCTCTGATTCTGGATTATCAGAGCTCTCTCCATCCATCTTGCCCTGTCTGCCGTTATGTACGGAACGTGGGATGATGGGGATACTCCTCCTCTGATTCTGGATTATCGGCGCTCTCTTCGTGCCGCCGCCGCCCCCAGCCATCTTGCCCTGTCTGCCGGTTATGTACGGAGCGCGGGGATGATGGGGATACTCCTCCTCTGATTCTGGATTATTGGAGCTCTCCCCATTCATCTTGTCCTGTCTGCCGGTTATGTATGGAGCGCAGGATGATGGGGATACTCCTCCTCTGATTCTGGATTATCGGAGCTCTCTCCATCCATCTTGCGCCTGTCTGCCGGTTATGTATGGAGCGCAGGATGATGGGGAGAATGCTCCACGGATTGTGGATTATCGGAGCTCTCTCCATCCATCTTGCGCCTGTCTGCTGGTTATGTATGGCGCGCGGGGATGATGGGGATACTCCTCCTCTGATTCTGGATTATCGGAGCTCTCTCCATCCATCTTGCGCCTGTCTGCTGGTTATGTATGGAGCGCAGGATGATGGGGAAAACTCCTCCTCTGATTCTGGATTATCGGAGCACTCCCCATTCATCTTGCCCTGTCTGCCGGTTATGTAGCGCAGGATGATGGGGATACTCCTTCTCTGATTCTGGATTATCGGAGCTCTCTCCATCCATCTTGCCCTGTCTGCCGGTTATGTACAGAGCGCGGGGATGATGGGGATACTCCTTCTCTGGTTCTGGATTATCAGAGCTCTCCTTGCGCTGCTCTATCCATCTTGCGCCTGTCTGCCGGTTATGTACAGAGCGCGGGGATGATGGGGATACTCCTCCTCTGATTCTGGATTATCGGAGCACTCACCATCCATCTTGCGCCTGTCTGCCGGTTATGTACAGAGCGCGGGGATGTTGGGGATACTCCTCCTCTGATTCTGGATTATCGGAGCTCTCTCCATCCATCTTGCGCCTGTCTGCCGGTTATGTACAGAGTGCGGGGATGATGGGGATACTCCTCCTCTGATTCTGGATTATCGGAGCTCTCTCCATCCATCTTGCGCCTGTCTGCCGGTTATGTACAGAGTGCTGGGGATTGATGGGATACTCCTCCATCTGATTTTGGTTATATAGGAGCTCTCTCCATCCATCTTGCCCTGTCTGCCGGTTATGTATGGAGCGCGGGGATGATGGGGATACTCCTCCTCTGATTCTGGATTATCTGAGCTCTCTCCATCCATCTTGCCCTGTCTGCCGGTTATGTATGGAGCGCAGGATGATGGGGATACTCCTCCTCTGATTCTGGATTATCGGAGCTCTCTCCATCCATCTTGCCTGTCTGCTGGTTATGTATGGAGCGCAGGATGATGGGGATACTCCTCCTCTGATTCTGGATTATCAGAGCTCTCTCCATCCATCTTGCCCTGTCTGCCGGTTATGTATGGAGCGCCGGATGATGGGGATACTCCTCCTCTGATTCTGGATTATCGGAGCTCTCTCCATCCATCTTGCGCCTGTCTGCTGATTATGTACAGAGCGTGGGGATGATGGGGATACTCCTCCTCTGATTCTGGATTATCGGAGCTCTCTCCATCCATCTTGCGCCTGTCTGCCGGTTATGTATGGAGCGCAGGATGATGGGGATACTCCTCCTCTGATTCTGGATTATCGGAGCTCTCTCCATCCATCTTGCCCTGTCTGCCGGTTATGTACAGAGCGCGGGGATGATGGGGATACTCCTCCTCTGATTCTGGATTATCGGCGCTCTCTCCATCCATCTTGCGCCTGTCTGCTGGTTATGTATGGGGGAGCGCAGGATAAGATTTGATGGGGGATACTCCTCCTCTGATTCTGGATTATCGGCGCTCTCTCCATCCATCTTGCGCCTGTCTGCCGGTTATGTATGGAGCGCAGGATGATGGGGATACTCCTCCTCTGATTCTGGATTATCGGAGCTCTCTCCATCCATCTTGCGCCTGTCTGCCGGTTATGTATGGAGCGCAGGATGATGGGGATACTCCTCCTCTGATTCTGGATTATCGGAGCTCTCTCCATCCATCTTGCCCTGTCTGCCGGTTATGTACGGCATGCGGAGTTTCCGATAAATCACTGGAGTCGTCTTTTCCGCTGATTGCTTTTTAGAGAAAACTGGAGACGTAAATTCTTTGCTTTGCTCGACGCGTCGTTACAATTAAGCGATCGGAAACGAGCTCATTTGCATTTTATGTCTGGTCTCAATCACCGGCAGCGGGTCTGTGAGGCAGCGCCAGATCCCCCCATTAGTCACGTCGCCGGCGGGGCGGCCCCCGGATGCCGCTGATCTGTCAGCTTTGGCGCCGTCAATCTCCGCTTCTCAGAAGTGAACTCGATGAGACGACAGTTTTTGCCGCTTTTATGATCTGATTCCTTTTTTTTTTTTCGTTCCTTTGATGAAGTAAAAGTTCATCAACCAAAGACGGCAGAAGAGTGAAGCCGCGGTCACAGGGTCTATGGGAAGCTCCAGGATTTATGACGTTTTGTCAACTTTCAGTAAAATTCCTCTAATCTGGCCAATATTCGGGAAATTCCGATAATCCGGCGCAAAGGCAGAGTCTGCAGAAAAAAAGGGGTCGGGGGGAAATCGAGACCTGCTCCTCTATGGCCTCTCGTCTACCTTGTAGTTTTCTATCCAGTACATTGTCCATGATCGTTGGTTAATCCGGAGCCTCTGATAATCCGACACCGGCTGGGATGGAATCGGATTAAAGGAATTCTGTATCTGCAGCCGGACAGGTTCCCTATAGATTAGGTCTAAAACATCCTATCAAATCTATAGCAGTGGTATCTGACCCTGACTCCTTAGAGAAGGAAGAGTCCTGTATATGTGAGATATTGGTCATGTGACCCAGTTTACCACTGAGCCAATGTGCTGCATTCAAATAACCATTGAGTCGCCCTGTCGTATTGGGCTAAATACTGAGCCACCGTACTAACCACTGAGCCACCGTACTAACCACTGAGCCATTTCATGCTGACCAATGTGCCAGGGCTTAGCCTCTGTGCTGCAGTAGAATAACCACTAAGTCATCATGCTACGTTGAGCTTACCAGTATGATGATGACCACTGAGCTACTATGCTTTATTGGACTAACCAAGAAACCACTGTACTGCAGTGGGATAACCACTGAGTCATTGAGGTTCAGTGGTCAGCACAATATCTCCTTGGTTAGCCAGATGCAGCATGGAGACCTAGTGGTTAGCGTAATGGCTCAGTTATCAGTACAATGTTACATTGGATTGACCACTGAGCCAGCGCTCTACATCAGACCAACCCACTGAGTCACCGCTCTACTTCAGACCAACCACTGAGCCACCTCTCTACATCAGACTACCCACTGAGCCACCGCTCTACATCAGACCAACCACTGAGCCACCGCTCTACATCAGACCAACCACTGAGCCACCGCTCTACATCAGACCAACCACTGAGCCAGCGCTCTACATCAGACCAACCACTGAGCCACAGCTCTGCATCAGACCAACCACTGAGCCAGCGCTCTACAACAGACTAACCACTGAGCCACCGCTCTGCATCAGATCCCATGAGCCACGCTCAAAAACAGACTCCCCCCCTGGCACGCCCCAAATCAGAAAAACCACTGAGCACGTCTCTAGACCCCCCCTGACCCAGCTCTACATCAGCCCAACCACTGACCAGGCCTCAAAACAGACCCCACTGACCCAAACCCTCTACATCAGACCCCACTGGCCCCGTTACATCAAAACCCCCACTGAGCCACGTTTTTTCATAGACCAACCCATGGCCACGCTCTCTCAGCCCAAAACCACTGACCCAGGGCCTAAATCAGAAACCCCTGACCCACCGCTCTATCAGCTACCTGAGCCCGCTCTCTCAGACCCCACTGAGCCAACGTCTGCATCAGATCCCCCACTGAGCCACGCTTTTAAAACAGACAAACCCGAGCCACCGCTCTGCATCAAAACCCCCCACGACCCAACGCTCTAATCGAACCCCGGGCCCAAAACGCTCTACATCAGACACCCACTGACCCAAGCTCTGCATAGACTCCCCAGGGACCCAAACGCTTATAGACACCACTGACCCAAAACGCTCCTAGACCCCACGGCCGCGTTACAAATGCCCAACCACGAGCCCCCCGCTTAATCAACACCCTGGCACGTTTCTACTCAGACTACCCACTGACCCACGCTCTACATCAACCCACTGAGCCACCCTCAAAATAAACCCAACCACTGACCCCGCTCTACTCAGACCCCCCAAATGAGCCAGCGCTCTACATCAGAAACCCTGGCCAACGCTCAATCAGACCAACCATGGCCCCCGTCTACATGACTCCCCCTGACCCAGCTCTACATCAGACTACCCACTGACCCACGCTTAATCAGCACCCATGGCCACTCTCTACATCAGACAACCACTGACCCCCGCCTAATAGACAACCCCTGAGCCACGCTCTACATCAGACCCAACCACTGAGCCACCGCTCTCATGGGAAAACCACGAGCACGCTTACATAGACTCCCCAAAAGGGCCACGCTTACAACAGCCAACCACTGACCCGCCTAACAAACCCCCCAAGGCCAAGCTCTAATAGACAACCCACTGAGCCACGCTCTCATGACCCCCCACTGACCGGATAGACTACCCATGACCCAACCATCTCAAACCACTGGCCACCGCTCTCCCATCAGAAACCCACTGAGCCCCGCTCTCATGACCAACCATGACCACCTCTAATCAACAACCACTGAGCAAAGCGCTCATAGAACCACTGAGCCAGCGCTTACATCAATACCACTGAGCCCCGTCTACATCAGGACCAAAACCCTGAGCCACCGCTCCTGCACCCAGACAAACCACTGAGCCAGGCTCTACATCAGACCAACCACTGAGCCACCGCTCTGCATAGACCCAAAATAAACCACTAGTCCACCGTTCAAAACCATAGACCAAAACCACTGAGCCACCCTCTATCGACCAACCACAAACCACGCTCTGCTAAAAACCCACTGAGCCAGCGCTTCATCAGCCCAACCCTGAGCCACCGCTCGCATGAACCCACTGAGCCAGGCTCTACATCAGACTACCCCTGAGCCACCGCTCACTCAGCCCAAACCCCCACTGAGCCACCTCTACACAGACACCACGAGCCAGCGCTCTACATCGACCAACCACTGAGCCACCCCTACACAACAACCCCTGAGCCCCTCTACATCGACCAACCACTGAGCCACCGCTCTACATCAGACCCCACTGAGCCACCGCCTACACAACCCAACCACGCCCCGCTCTCTTTACCAACCACGAGCCAGGCTCTACACAACCCCACGACCACGCTCACATCAGACCCCCCCTGAGCCCCGCTCTCATAAACCCAACCACTGAGCCACCGCTCCTAGACTACCCACTGGCCACGCTCTACATCGCCAACACTGAGCCCACCCTCTCATAGACACCCCTGAGCCACCTCTACACAGCACCCACGAGCCCTCTACATCAGACCAACCCTGAGCCACGCTCTACATAACACCCTGGGCCCCCCTACACAACCCCACTGACCCCACCGCCTCATTTACCACCACTTCCGCCTACACAGACTACCACTGGCCACCTCACATCAGACCAACCACTGACCACCCTCTACATCAACTACCCACTGAGCCCGCTCTACATCAACCAACCACTGGCCCGCTCTACATCAGACCAACCACTGACCCCCCTCACCATCCCAACCACTGAGCCCCCCCTACCACTACCCCCGGGCCCCCCGCCCTACATCAGACCAACCCCCTGACCACCCCACAAGACCACCCACTGCCACCGCTCTACACAGACCCCACTGAGACACCGCTCTACTCAGACCAACCCACTGAGCCACCGCTCTACTCAACCAACCACGACCACCGCTCTACATCAGACCAACCACTGAGCCAGCGCTCTACATCAGACTACCCACTGAGCCACCGCTCTACATCAGACCAACCACTGAGCCACCGCTCTACATCAGACTACCCGCTGAGCCAGCCCTCTACATCAGACCAACCCCCTGAGCCAGCGCTCACATCACAACCAACTGAGCCACTGCTCTACATCCAGCCCAAAACCACTGAGCCAGCGCTCTACAACAGACTAACCACTGGGGCCACCGCTCTGCATCAAAACCAACCCACGAGCCACGCTCTACAACAGACTCCCCAACTGAGCCACCGCTCTACATCAGACTACCCACTGAGCCACCGCTCTACATCAGACCAACCACTGAGCCACCCGCTACATCAGACCAACCACTGAGCCACGCTCAAACTTTCAGACCAACCACTGAGCCAGCGCTCTACATCAGAACAACCACTGAGCCACCACTCTACATCAGTCCAACCACTGAGCCACCGCTCTACATCAGACCAACCACTGAGCCACCGCTTTTAATTCAGACCAACCACTGAGCCAGCGCTCTACATCAGACCAACCACTGAGCCACCGCTCTACATCAGACCAACCACTGAGCCACCGCTCTACATCAGACCAACCACTGAGCCACCGCTCTACATCAGACAAACCACAGAGCCACCACTCTACATCAGACCAACCACTGAGCCACGCTCAAACAACAGACTCCCACTGAGCCACCGCTCTGCATAAAGACCAACCACTGAGCCACGTTTCTACAACAGACTAACCACTGAGCCACCGCTCTACATCAGACTACCCACTGAGCCACCGCTCTACATCAGACCAACCACTGAGCCAGCGCTCTACATCAGACCAACCACTGAGCCAGCGCTCTACATCAGACTACCCACTGAGCCACCGCTCTACATCAGACTACCCACTGAGCCACCGCTCTACATCAGACCAACCACTGAGCCACCGCTCTACATCAGACCAACCACTGAGCCACCGCTCTACATCAGACTACCCACTGAGCCAGCGCTCTACATCAGACCAACCACTGAGCCAGCGCTCTACATCAGACCAACCACTGAGCCACCGCTCTACATCAGACCAAAACCACTGAGCCACCCCCTACATCAGACCAACCACTGAGCCACCGCTTACATCAGACTACCACTGAGCCAGCGCTCTACATCAGACTACCCACTGAGCCACCGCTCTACATCAGACTACCACTGAGCCACGCTTCTGCATCAGACCAACCACTGAGCCACCGCTCTACATCAGACCAACCACTGAGCCAGCGCTCTGCATCACACTACTCACTGAGCCAGCGCTCTACATCAGACTACCCACTGAGCCACCGCTCTACATCAGACCAACCACTGAGCCAGCGCTCTACATTAGACCAACCACTGAGCCAGCGCTCTACATCAGACTACTCACTGAGCCACCGCTCTACATCAGAACAACCACTGAGCCACCGCTCTTCATCAGACCAACCACTGAGCCACGCTCTAATCAGACTAACCCACTGAGCCAGCGCTTACATCAGAACAACCACTGAGCCACCGCTCTTCATCAGACTACTCACTGAGCCACCGCTCTACATCAGACTAACCACTGAGCCACCGCTCTACATCAGACCAACGACTGAGCCACCGCTCTACATCAGACCAACCACTGAGCCACCGCTCTGCATTTGACCAACCACTTAGCCTGTGCTCTACATTAGACTACTCACTGAGCCATCTCTCTACATCAGACCAACCACTGAGCCACCGCTCTACATCAGACCAACCACTGAGCCACCGCTCTACATCAGACCAACCACTGAGACACCGCTCTACATCAGACAACCACTGAGCCACCGCTCTACATTCAGAACCAACCATGACCCAGCCCCATCTACATCAGACACCACACTGAGCCACCGCTCTAAAATCAACCAACCACTGAGCCACCGCTCTACATCAGACTACCCGCTGAGCCAGCCCTCTACATCAGACTACCCACTGAGCCAGCGCTCTACATCAGACCAACCACTGAGCCACTGCTCTACATCAGACCAACCACTGAGCCACCGCTGTACATCAGACTACCCACTGAGCCAGCCCTCTACATCAGACTACCCACTGAGCCACCCCACTACAACAGACAACCCACAGAGCCAGCGCTCTACATCAGACCAACCACTGAGCCACCGCTCTACATCAGAGCAACCACTGAGCCACCACTCTACATCATACTACTCACTGAGCCACCGCTCTACATCAGACCAACCACTGAGCCACCACTCTACATCAGACCAACCACTGAGCCAACGCTCTGCATCAGACTACCCACTGAGCCACCGCTCTACATCAGACTACCCACTGAGCCAACGCGCTGCATCAGACTACCCACTGAGCCAACACTCTACATCAGACTACTCACTGAGCCACCGCTCTACATCAGACAACAAACTGAGACACCTCTCATCATCAGACCAACCACTGAGCCACCGCTCTGCATCAGACCAACCACTGAGCCAACGCGCTGCATCAGACTACCCACTGAGCCAGCGCTCTACATCAGACTACCCACTGAGCCAGCGCTCTACATCAGACCAACCACTGAGCCAGCGCTCTACATCAGACCAACCACTGAGCCAGCGCTCTACATCAGACCAACCACTGAGCCACCGCTCTACATCAGACCAACCACTGAGCCACCGCTCTACATCAGACCAACCACTGAGCCACCGCTCTACATCAGACCAACCACTGAGCCACCGCTCTACATCAGACTACCCACTGAGCCACCGCTCTACATCAGACCAACCACTGAGCCACCGCTCTACATCAGACTACTCACTGAGCCACCGCTCTACATCAGACCAACCACTGAGCCACCGCTCTACATCAGACCAACCACTGAGCCACCGCTCTACATCAGACCAACCACTGAGCCACCGCTCTACATCAGACCAACCACTGAGCCACCGCTCTGCATTTGACCAACCACTGAGCCAGAGCTCTACATCAGAATACACACTGAGCCAGCGCTCTACATCAGACCAACCACTGAGCCACCGCTCAAACTCAACCAACCATGAGCCACCGCTCTGCATAAGCTAATCCACTGAGCCAGCGCTCTACATAAACCCCAACCACTGAGCCACCGCTCTGAATAAGACTACCCACTGAGCCAGCGCTCAAAACATCAGACAACCCACTGAGCCACCGCTCTAATCAGACCAAACCACTGAGCCCCCGCTTACATAAAGACTACTCCTGAGCCAGCGCTCTACATCAGCCCAAACCCCACTGAGCCACCCTCAAACTCAGACTAACCACTGAGCCACCGCTCTACATCAGACCAACCACTGAGCCACCGCTCTACATCAGACCAACCACTGAGCCACCGCTCTGCATTTGACCAACCACTGAGCCAGTGCTCTACATCAGACTACTCACTGAGCCAGCGCTCTACATCAGACCAACCACTGAGCCACCGCTCTACATCAGACCAACCCACTGAGCCACCGCTCTACATCAGACTAACCACTGAGCCACCGCTCTGCATTTGACCAACCACTTAGCCTGTGCTCTACATTAGACTACTCACTGAGCCATCTCTCTACATCAGACCAACCACTGAGCCACCGCTCTACATCAGACTACCCACTGAGCCAACGCTCTACATCAGACCAACCACTGAGCCACCCCTCTCCATCAGACCAACCCTGGGGCCACCGCTCTACAACAGACCAACCACTGAGCCACCGCTCTACATCTTACGAACCACTGAGACACCGCTCTACATCAGACCAACCACTGAGCCAACGCTCTACATCAGACCAACCACTGAGCCACCGCTCTACATCAGACCAACCCTGAGCCACCGCTCTACATCAGACTACCCACTGAGCCAGCCCTCTACATCAGACTACCCACTGAGCCAGCGCTCTACATCAGACCAACCACTGAGCCACCGCTCTACATCAGACCAACCACTGAGCCACCGCTCTACATCAGACTACCCACTGAGCCAGCGCTCTACATCAGACCAACCACTGAGCCACCGCTCTACATCAGACTACCCACTGAGCCAGCGCTCTACATCAGACCAACCACTGAGCCACCGCTCTACATCAGACAACCCACTGAGCCACCACTCTACATCATACTAAACACTGAGCCACCGCTCTACATCAGACCAACCACTGAGCCACCGCTCTACATCAGACCAACCACTGAGCCACCGCTCTACTAGACCAACCAGGGCCCCCCGCTCACATCAGGAACCACTGAGCCACCGCTTAATAGACCAAAAAGAGCCCCACTCTACATCAGACCAACCACTGAGGCGCTCTACTCAGACTACCCACTGAGCCCCCCACTCTACATCAGCCAACCACTGAGCCACGCTTGCATCAGACCAACCACTAGCCAACCCACTCTAATCAGACCAACCACTGAGCCACCGCTCTACATCAGACCAACCACTGAGCCACCACTCTACATCAGACCAACCACTGAGCCAGAGCTCTACAACAGACTAACCACTGAGCCACCGATCTACATCGACCAACCATGAGCCACCGTCGCATCGCCCAAAACCACTGAGCCAGCGCTCTAAAACGCCCAAACCACTGAGCCACCGTCTAATAGACTACCATGAGCCACCCTAAAAAACAGACTAACCACTGAGCCACCGCCTCATCACAATAACCACTGACCCAAACGCTTAATCAGGACCCCCCCATGAGCCACTGTGCTGCACCAGACTAACCACTTACCCACTCTGCTGACTACTGAGCCACCTCGCTAATCTCTGAGCTACCAAGCGGCGCTGTGCTAGCCACTAAGCCAACGACTTACTCTCAAACTTGAAACGCAGACAGGACTGCAGTGTAATGAGCCCCTAACTGGCGGCCACAGAACTCCTACCCCACCAAAAACACTCT
The DNA here is from genome assembly GCA_025379985.1 of Phyllomedusa bahiana. Classification (NCBI taxonomy): domain Eukaryota; kingdom Metazoa; phylum Chordata; class Amphibia; order Anura; family Hylidae; genus Phyllomedusa; species Phyllomedusa bahiana. The sequence continues at coordinate 48,099 of JAODAL010017929.1, read as the reverse complement.
GATCTATATCCATCATATGTTGGGGTGAAAGCTGTGATGACTGCACCATGAAATGTTCTGCAGATTTCTAAGAAACCTTGGGCCACATGTATGAATCCCGCCGGGTCGAGGCGCCATTTTCCCGGCGGAATCTGCGCCTGATTTATGTCGGGGACGGGGCGCCTAAGAAAATTTAAAAAGCCCCGCCGCCCCTCCCGCGTGTCGGCGCCAGTGCGGGAATAGGCGAAGTTGGGCGCGCGCTGAGATTGTCCCGCCGGGGTTGCGATCTCATGGGGGGAAAACTTTTCCCCCCTGCCTCGCCGTGTGTGGGGGCAGTGGGGGGCAGGGGCGGTGGGGGGACAGGGGCGCATGGGGGAAAAAGGGCCCACAGTGGGGGGAATGGGCGCGTGGGGGGGACTGCCCAAAAATCTTTTCCGATGCAGCAGGCGGAGGGGCGAGAAATCATTCCACATGTGTCGGAGTATAAATCCATAATCCCCTTTAAAAAAGGCGTTTACATTCCCCGGGAAAAAGAGCGAAAATAAAAAATAAAAAATACATAAAAAAAAAATCATTTTCCAATATCCTAATTCAAGAATTGGGATATGGAAAAATTGCCGGGAAAAATACAGTAATTCAAATTTAAAAGTTTTTTTCCATTGGTCGGCAAAAACCCGGCCCAATCAAATGGGAGCGACAGGAACCATTAAAAGTTTGGGGGAAAATTGACCAATCAAAAATCCACGGGGGGATAGTTCAAAAATCAGAAAAAAAATGCAAAAAGAGCTGATTGGCTGAGCTAGGGGGTCTCGGCTAGCTACCCAATGGGAATAGGGAGGCAAAGTCCAATTTCAGCCTATGGAGAAGTTTTAGCCAATCAGAATCCAGGGGGGGAAAATTCAAAATCAGAAAAAGACAAAAAAAGAGCTGTTTGGGGTGAGCTAGCGGGGTCTGGCTGCTAGCCAAACAGGCCGATACTTCTCCCATTAATCTTGGAGAGTGGGCGCTCTGAAATCTCGGCTCTCACCCGTGCGGCATGAAGTATTAATAAAAAAAAAGATTTTTTTTAATTTTAAAACATTACGTAAAGAGCAGAACCCTTCTTTACAAAAAAAACATTAAAAACCCCAACAACGCTTCGTTGCCGAGACCCGGGGACATAGGAATTTTCAATAGAGAGAATTGCGGGAAATACAGTATTCAAATTGTTTAAAAAAATATTCTCATTGGTGGAGAAAAGCCAGCCCAAACAGGAAAAGGAGCGACATGTCCCATTTCCTTGGAGGAGAATTGACCAATCAGAAAAAGGAGCGCAAGTCCCCCTTATATCCCCATGGAGGAGAATTTTACCCAATCAGAATAGGAGCGTAGTGGCCCATTCTTTTTTTATGGAGAAAAATGGGGCCAAATTTTCAAGGTGGGACTTCAAAATACAGTAAAAAAGGAAAAAAAAGCTGATTGGTTGAAGCAGCGGGGCGTGTCCAGCTTGCCAATCAAAAGCGCGAGCTGCTTTTTCTTGAGTTCTATGGGGAATCGAATTTAAAAGAGGCGCCCTAATTTGGACCCCAATGGGAGAGCGAGCGACGCTCCTATGGGTTTTTTTAATGCAACTGGGTTAAACTGTAATGGCTGAAATCAAATTATAAAAAAATACAGGTTGTGCGATGGTATAAAAAGGAATACTAATATGGGCTAACGGAAAAAAAAAAAAAAAAAAATCCATTAATCAGTTTTTTTCTTTTTTTCGTTTGCCAAGGATCAATAGTATGGGTGCAACGAAAATAAAGAAATAAGCTCCCTTTTTTCTGTTTTTGAAAATGTCCCGTTTTGAATTTTTATTGGTCCATTTTTCTCAATGGATATAAAGGGACATTGTCGCTCTATTCTATTGGGTGGTTTTTTGGACCCAAAGAGAAAAGCTTTTCAAAATTTTAATTTCGTCTTTCCCCCAATTCTTTATGGCAATTCCCTATGTAGCGCCGGGCTCGGCGAAAACGCGTTGTTCGGTTTTTTTTAAGGCTTTATTTTTCCCAAAAAGTGTTCTGGTCTTTATTGAGAATGTTTTACACTGTAAAAAAATAATTTTTTTGATTAATATTCTGCCGCGCGGGGCTGAGCGCCGAGATTTTTATGCGCCCTCTCCATGAGTATAATGGGGGGGAAAATCTCGCGCCCCTTTGGTGAGTAGCGAGCCCCGGAGCTCAGCAATAGCTCTTTTAGCATTTTTACTGTTTTTAACTATCCCGCCGTGGATTTTTTATTTGGGCAATCCTTCCCCATAGGTTTTAATCGTTCCTTCGCTGATTCGATTGGGGGTTTCTGCCGACCAAAAGGATAGGTTTCAGTTTTGATTTTCTGTATTTCCCCCGGGAATTTTAAAAACATATTTGTTTAATTTCGCCGTTCTAAGTTTGGAAAAGTGATGTTTTTTTTTATTACGGTTTATTTTTTACGTTCACTCTTTTTGACACTGTTTTCCCTTTTTTAAAAAGGGGATTTTTTCGGATTTTTTCTCCTGCTGCACGGAGCGGAGCGCCGAGACTTCTGTGCGTCTTCGCCGCTTCCTCGCATGTTGATCCTGCTTCATTTTGCCCCACCGGGGGATTTAGACCAAAAAAAAAACCCCCTGGTTGGCCGCGGTGCTCCCGGCGCCGCGATTTGGCGAGAGCGATGGACTGCCTCGGACTATAGGGGCGCCCCGGGTTTGTTCCCCCCTCGGAAGCCTACCCCCCGCCCACCCCCGCGCCCACTGCCCGCCCCTTCATGCGGACCGCGCCGAAAGTGGCAAACGCTGCGTCCGCAGCGGGATTGGGGGCGGGAGGCGCAGTGTAGCCGGGGAAAAACAGGGGGTTTAAAGCCCTTTCATACAGTCCCCCCTTGTTTTTTCAATCTTCACCATTGTGCGCCCCGCTTGCTGTCAGTGAATGAGAGGATGGTGGTTTACAACCAGAAGCAGAAAACCAGCTGTGATGGGGTCTGTGACCTTGTATCAGGCACAGATCTGCCTCCCTCTCTCTGTCCTGCTAGTTTGCTACAATGTCCGAGTCTGGAGTTCTAGATACAATTGTAACGAACCCTCAGCTTTATGTCGGATTAGATCAATGGATCATGGGACGCCCCCTCGTACGGTAGGGGCCTTTCTAGGGTGAGCGGGGGGTCCCCCCCAAAAACGGGGGGGGAGGGTGAAGGGGGCCCCTATAACAGGGGGTGGGGGGGAGGGGGTGGCCCTCAATAACAGGCGGGTGTGAACGGGGGGGGCCCCTCCATAACAGGCGGGGGGTGGGAAGGGGTTTTTCCCCCATAACAGGTGGGGTGAGCGGGCCCCTCCATAACAGGGGGGGTGTGGGGGGGGGGGGGGGGGGGGGGTCCTCCTAAAAAGGCGGGGTGAGCGGGGTCCCTCTAAAACAGGCGGGGTCCCTCCATAACAGGCGGGGTGAGCGGGGTCCCTCCATAACAGGCGGGGTCCCTCCATATTCCACTCTGGTGGGGGGGAAATACACCCGACCCAACCGTTTGCAGACCTATGTGTTTTCCCGAATTTTTTTTTTTTGCAAATTTTAAATGACCTGTCCCTGTTTGGGCGGGCGTGGAGGGGGGTTGCTCGGAGTCGCCGAAATCCTTCAGTCGCCGCTGTTTACCTGTTCCCGGCCAATTCTCGTCTTCTGCGGCTTTTTGGGCCTTAATGGGAAAAGGTCCTGCAGCCGGGCCACCCGAGGGGCTTCACGGATAAGGCAGGAGGGGGGGGGGTGCCAGCGGGGAGTGGAGCGCCGTGAAGACTCACACCTGCTCGCTGCTTCCCGCAGATCAGTGGTGCAACCCCGCAGAGCGTCCCCTGCCAAACTCTCCCCCCCCCCTTCGCCGACTACTGTCACCAAGAAATACAGCAGGAGAGACGCGTCCAGGAACAAGAGGGAAACTCAGATTCTGCTTCACCAAAATCCAAAACTGCAAACCAATCTCTCCCCACACAGAGCACGCGCCCCCGAGGGAACGTACGGAGGGAACCGACCCACTAAGAAGTTATATCCCTGCACATAGGGGTAGTATTATAGTAGTATATTCTTGTACATAGGAGGCAGTATTATAGTAGTTATATTCTTGTACATAGAGGGCAGTATTATAGTAGTTATATTCTTGCACATAGTTGCAGTATTATAGTAGTTATATTCTTGCACATAGGCGCAGTATTATAGTAGTTATATTCTTGCACATAGGAGCAGTATTATAGTAGTTATATTCTTGTACATAGAGGACAGTATTATAGTAGTTATATTCCTGTACATAGGAGGCAGTATTATAGTAGTTATATTCTTGTACATAGGGGGCAGTATTATAGTAGTTATATTCTTGTACATAGGGGCAGTATTATAGTAGTTATATTCTTGTACATAGGGAGCGGTAGTATAGTAGTTATATTCTTGTATATAGAGGGCAGTATTATAGTAGTTATATTCTTGTACATAGGGGGCAGTATTATAGTAGTTATATTCTTGTACATAGGGAACAGTATTATAGTAGTTATATTCTTGTACATAGGGGGCAGTATTATAGTATTTATATTCCTGTACATAGGGGGCAGTATTATAGTACATTCCTGTACATAGGGAGCAGTATTATAGTAGTTATATTCTTGTACATAGGGGGCAGTATTATAGTAGTTATATTCTTGTACATAGGGACAGTATTATATTAGTTATATTCTTGTACATAGGGGGCAGTATTATAGTAGTTATATTCTTGTACATAGGGCAGTATTATAGTAGTTATATTCTTGTACATAGGGAGCAGTATTATAGTAGTTATATTCTTGTACATAGGGAGCAGTATTATAGTAGTTATATTCTTGTACATAGGGAGCAGTATTATAGTAATTATATTCTTGCACATAGGGTGCAGTATTATAATAGTTATATTCTTGTACATAGGGAACAGTATTATAGTAGTTATATTCTTGCACATAGGGGGCAGTATTATAGTAGTTATATTCTTGTACATAGGGGGCAGTATTATAGTAGTTATATTCTTGTACATAGGGGGCAGTATTATAGTAGTTATATTCTTGTACATAGGGAGCAGTATTATAGTAGTTATATTCTTGTACATAGGGAGCAGTATTTTAGTAGTTATATTCTTGTACATAGGGAGCAGTATTATAGTAGTTATATTCTTGTACATAGGAGCAGTATTATAGTAGTTATATTCTTGTACATAGGGGCAGTATTATAGTAGTTATATTCTTGTACATAGGAGGCAGTATTATAGTAGTTATATTCTTGTACATAGGGAACAGTATTATAGTAGTTATATTCTTGTACATAGGGGGCAGTATTATAGTAGTTATATTCTTGTACATAGGGGGCAGTATTATAGCATTTATAAACTGTTACATAGAAAGTAGTGTTATGGTTTAGCATTACTGTAATGAAATTTTATTGAAATCTTTACAACTGCCTTTGTATTGCTCCTGGTGCAGTTGTCACTTCCCTTCCCCCTCCTCAGCTCTTACACATCGCATTGCTCTGTATGGGGTATGGATAAGATAGAATGGATCTGTAATCTGAGGCCATTTCTCCTCTTCTTCGGTCTCTGCTGTTCTTTACACGACCCATTATTTCGGTGATTGCTGCTCCTTTTAGAGTCCATGCAGTCGCCGGGATGTGACACTTAGTTACTTTTCCGGGCTTTTAACTATCATACAGTATTAAATAAATGAAGTCAAGGAGCTGCCATGTATCGTGGTATTTAACACGGCGCTCGCTCTCGCCGCCTCCGTACACAGATTAAAGCCCTCACTTTGCTTTTTGTTGAGATTCGGAGCCACCATGCATGATTTAGTAATTGCTTTCTCGCTTTCCCCTGTGAAATATCAAACAGCGCTAAGTATTTCTTCAGCGAACTCAGATGCAGAATCTGCGTGTTAACTCTCCTGTCAACTTGTTTCCAGCTCAAAGGTTTCTGAAAGGCGGAGAAGGAAAATAAATTGGGACAAAAAAAAAAGAAAAAAATATAAATAAAAACAAAAAAAATTCTGAAAATCCGACGAAGAAAATTCTCAACATTCTTGATTCTGCACAAAAACTGAGAAATAATTAAAATACATAAAAAAGTTTTAAAAAAATTAAATTAAATGCTTTTTTTTTTTTTAAATGATTTTATATGTGACGCTTCTTTCTCGCACGCTGCATGCGCCGGTAGAGGCCACACACAGCGGAACAAATGGCGCATGTCTGTGGTGTGTTGTCCTTGGAAAGATACTGGAAATACATGGAGATATCAACATCGTTATGGCTGCAGCCGATCCCTCAAAATAACCCCCGGAATACAAAAATAGGTACATAGGAAGCTTGAGAAGCAACGCTGGCTTGATAATGAAAACTTTCCTTTATTTCCTCTTGTTTTCAAACATGATGCGAGGGATAAACATCCAGAAATGACAATTCCAGTAAAATAAGCCTCCGCTGACGCGTTTCGGGTCGCTCCTGACCCTTAATCGTAGCAAAAAGAACAGCAGTTACATTATTTTGGTAAGGGAACATGGAGCCGGCACACTTGCTAGTTTGCTTCATGTGCAGAAGATAATGGTTGTTAATTGCAGCCCTGCCCTTAGGCTGCTTTCATCTGGTGCGTTTTTGATGCGTTTTTTTTCGCATTTTTTGTGCAGGAAGGCACTGCAATTAATGCTGTACATTGCTGCATAAAAAAACGCATCAAAAACGCGTTAAAAAAAAAGCGTCAAAAACGCACTGTGTGAAAGCACCCTTAGGCCATGTTCACACGGCTTAAAATGGGCCGTATTTCGGTCCGTAATTACGCGCCGAAGTGCGCAAATTACGGGCTGAGAACGGCCCATTCATTACGGTAATTCACAGTTCTCATAGAGAACTATGGATTACGTCTCCTCTCCCCGCTCGGAGAATACGCCGAGGGGGGAGATAAGTGACATGTGAATTACCAGCGGCTTATACCCGCCGCTGGTAATGAATGTCTATGGGCCGGCGAGGTGCCCGCCCCCCGCTCCCTCCCCCGCTCCCGCCCCACCCCAGGCCACACAGCATAATTGCGGCGCGTGCAGTACGTGGCGCAATACGCTGGGTGTTTTGGGAGTCGCGCTGATCAGCACCCTGTCCTGCCGGCCCCTTAGACTTACATTACTCACGACGCGTAATCGTCGCCAATAATTGACATGTCACTTATCTCCCCGCGCGTACAATATGATCGTATTGTACAAGCGGGGAGAGGAGGCGTAATCCATAGTTCTCTGAGAGCTATGGATTACCGTAATTGCGGCGCGCATCTCATCACATATTAAGCGCAATACATGGTAAAATGCCGTGTGAACATGCCCTTAGGCTGCTTTCACATGGCGCAGTTTTGGTGCAGTTGTAAGGCTATGTTCACACGATATATTGCGGTGCGTACAGTACATTGTGTCTTTCGGGAGATCGCGCTACTACGCGCGTACTTCCACAGTGCGGGGGGTGGTGGGGGAGGGCGGCAGCCCACCAGCCCCATTGACATGCATTACTCACGGTGCATAACCGCCGTGAATAATTGACATGTCACTTATCTCCCCGCGTGTACAATACGATTGTATTGTACAAGCGGGGAGAGGAGACGTAATCCACGGTTCTCTATGAGAACTGTGCATTACCGTAATGACTGGGACGCATCTCGCTCGTATATACGCGGCGAAATGCGCGCTGAAATTACGCCGTGTGAACATAGCCTAAGGGTGCTTTCACACGGTGCGGTTTTGGTGCGTTTTTGGGTGCGTTTTTTGTGCAGGAAGGCACAGCAATTAATGATATACATTGTTGCACAAAAAACGTATCCAAAAAAAATCGCACCAAAACCGCACCGTGTGAAAGCACCCTAACTGCGCTCCGATTAAATTGCCTTTATCACCAGCAGCTTCTTTCAGTTGATTAAATTGTTCAGCAATCAATCCATGTGTGTGACGTATTGTGGATACAAACAGACTAATTGATCACTCACTTTCCAAACAGTTTATAGAAGTGAAAGAAGCTGCTGGGAATAAAGGCAGTATAATTGGAGCACAGATAAAACTGCACCAAAACTGCGCTGTGTGAAAGCAGCCTGATTGAACAAGTAGCGCCCTTCCAGACTTTTAACCCTGTGGCATCTAAAGGAGAGCAGTTCCAGTGCCTGACTGCACCAACTCCTACAAGGTAGGTACAAGGTATTGCGCCCCATAGTGGTCAGGTACTCCAGGGGACTACAAGTGCTAGTAAAAAAAAATAATAATAATTAAATAGAAAAAGTACAAAGCTCCTCCTTTTGCACTTTTATAAATAAAAATTTAAAATGTTAAAGGTTTAATGCTCACCCCTTTTGCAATTTTATAACTAAAAAATAAAAAAATAAATATTGAAAGTTCACAGCTCCTCCGTTTTGCACTTTTACAAATAAAATAAACAAATGTTGCATAATTGGTGCCGCCGCGTCCTCTGGTCTGATTTATTTCATATAGAAAAGCCTTTGTCCTGTTTGCTAGAAATTATTATTGTAGAAATAACAGTCCCGGACTCCATCGTGTTTTTTTTATGGTCAAAGATGAAGTAATAATAAAATTGCAATACAAACGTAAGAAAATGTAAAAAGTAAAATATTTTGTATCAAACTGACCTGTAGAATACAGATAATGGGACGTATGCTGAAAAATAATCAGAGCACATAGCGACCAATCAGAAGTAATAGCAACAGTCATAGCGGATAGTGGCCAATCCCTTGACCTCCCTTGTGCGGTTGTCACTATTGACCTCCCTTGTGCGGTTGTCACTATTGACCTCCCTTGTGCGGTTGTCACTATTGTCCTCCCTTGTGCGGTTGTCTCTATTGTCCTCCCTTGTGCGGTTGTCACTATTGTCCTCCCTTGTGCGGTTGTCACTATTGTCCTCCCTTGTGCGGTTGTCAGTATTGACCTCCCTTGTGCGGTTGTCACTATTGACCTCCCTTGTGCGGTTGTCACTATAGACCTCCCTGGTGCGGTTGTCAGTATTGACCTCCCTGTGCGGTTCTCAGTATTGACCTCCCTTGTGCGGTTGTCACTATTGACCTCCCTTGTGCGGTTGTCACTATTGACCTCCCTTGTGCGGTTGTCACTATCGACCTCCCTTGTGCGGTTGTCACTAGTGCCCTCCCTTGTGCAGTTGTCACTGTCGTCCTCCCTTGTGCGGTTGTCACTATTGACCTCCCTTGTGCTGTTGTCAGTTTCGTCCTCCCTTGTGCGGTTGTCACTATTGACCTCCCTTGTGCATTTGTCAGTATTGACCTCCCTTGTGTAGTTGTCACTATTGACCTCCCTCGTGCAGTTTTTCAGTGTCGTCCTCCCCTTTTGCGGTTGTCACTATTGACCTCCCTTGTGTAGTTGTCACTATTGACCTCCCTTGTGTAGCTGTCACTATGACCTCCCTTGTGCAGTTGTCACTATTGACCTCCCTTGTGCAGTTGTCAGTGTCGTCCTCCCTTGTGCGGTTGTCACTATTGACCTCCCTTGTGCAGTTGTCAGTGTCGTCCTCCCTTGTGCAGTTGTCACTATTGACCTCCCTTGTGCGGTTGTCAGTATTGACCTCCCTGGTGCAGTTGTCACTATTGACCTCCCTTGTGCGGTTGTCACTATTGACCTCCCTTGTGCGGTTGTCACTATTGACCTCCCTTGTGCGGTTGTCACTATTGACCTCCCTTGTGCGGTTGTCAGTATTGACCTCCCTTGTGCGGTTGTCAGTATTGACCTCCCTCGTGCGGTTGTCACTATTGACCTCCCTTGTGCGGTTGTCAGTATTGACCTCCCTCGTGCGGTTTCTGTATTGACCTCCCTTGTGCGGTTGTCACTATTGACCTCCCTTGTGCAGTTGTCACTATTGACCTCCCTTGTGCGGTTGTCAGTATTGACCTCCCTTGTGCGGTTGTCACTATTGACCTCCCTTGTGCAGTTGTCAGTGTCGTCCTCCCTTGTGCGGTTGTCACTATTGACCTCCCTCGTGCAGTTGTCAGTGTCGTCCTCCCTTGTGCGGTTGTCACTATTGACCTCCCTTGTGCAGTTGTCAGTATTGACCACCCTTGTGTATTTGTCACTATTGACCTCCCTCGTGCAGTTGTCAGTGTCGTCCTCCCTTGTGCGGTTGTCACTATTGACCTCCCTTGTGTAGTTGTCACTATGACCTCCCTTGTGTAGCTGTCACTATTGACCTCCCTTGTGCGGTTGTCACTATTGACCTCCCTTGTGCAGTTGTCAGTGTCGTCCTCCCTTGTGCGGTTGTCACTATTGACCTCCCTTGTGCAGTTGTCAGTGTCGTCCTCCCTTGTGCAGTTGTCACTATTGACCTCCCTTGTGCGGTTGTCACTATTGACCTCCCTTGTGCGGTTGTCACTATCGCCCTCCCTTGTGCGGTTGTCACTATTGACCTCCCTTGTGCGGTTGTCACTATTGACCTCCCTTGTGCGGTTGTCACTATTGACCTCCCTTGTGCAGTTGTCAGTATTGACCTCCCTTGTGCAGTTGTCACTATTGACCTCCCTCGTGCAGTTGTCACTATTGACCTCCCTAGTGCGGTTGTCACTATTGACCTCCCTCGTGCGGTTGTCACTATTGACCTCCCTTGTGCGGTTGTCAGTGTCGTCCTCCCTTGTGCGGTTGTCAGTATTGACCTCCCTTGTGCAGTTGTCACTATTGACCTCCCTTGTGCGGTTGTCAGTTTTGACCTCCCTTGTGCGGTTGTCACTATTGACCTCCCTTGTGCTGTTGTCAGTGTCGTCCTCCCTTGTGCGGTTGTCAGTATTGACCTCCCTTGTGCGGTTGTCACTATTGACCTCCCTCGTGCGGTTGTCACTATTGACCTCCCTTGTGCGGTTGTCACTATTGACCTCCCTTGTGCAATGGTCAGTGTCGTCCTCCCCTGTGCGGTTGTCACTATTGACCTCCCTTCGGTTTCAGCCTCGTTCCTTCGCTTCCGCTCCTTTTTCTCCTGTTTTCAGCCTCCGTTACCTGCGCAGCCGCTCTCTTTCATAAATGCAAATAAAAAAAATAAAAAAATCTCCTTCACGATCTGTTTATAAAAAACATAACAAAACAAAACGCGTCCGAAATCCATCACTCGGAGGAATAAGGAAGCGTCTGGAGGGAGGAACTCATTGGTTTAATGGAGCGCTGTCAGGAGGGATCAGCGTCAGCGGCGACACCGGGGCAGGATTGATACTTCTGCGCTGACACGTTAAGAGGAAATCCTCTGCATTATTAAGGGGAGCGCGGGATGACTGCCGAGTTAGCAGAGGCCGCCGCCGCCGCCTGTGGTGCAGGCTCAGATCCATCCTCTACCCCTTCATCTTCTACACCCACCAGGAGCGACGCCATCACAAGCTCAGCACTGTTATGGTTTTTTTGCACATTTTCGAGGACTTCACCTGTCACCGGCGCCAGGAGATTCACCTGTTATTATTATGTCAGGAGAAGAAGACGGCGAGAAAGTAAAGACGCCAAACGCAGGCGGCGACGGGAACTGCTTCTACCGCAAGTATTAATGTACAGAGCCCCGGCCGCCATGACTGGGGAGCCCCAGGGACTCGCTTTACTCTTCATAGTCACTTTTCTCGTCTTCTCCCATCAGTCCATACAACGGAGCGCTGACTTGCTTTAGGGGACGGTAAAGTTCTGTTCATCCTGAGCTTCCTGGTTCATGAATGGAATGCCAGAACTTCAGTAGAGACTGACATTGCCACTGGAATTAGAGAAGCTGCAAAGAGGGAGCAGTGGATAAAATCGGTGTCGGATTGAGGTGCTTGGGACAGACCAGTGGAGATGATTCTTGGGGCCACCAGTGGAGTTGATTCTTGGGGTCACCAGTGGAGGTGATTCTTGGGGCCACCAGTGGAGTTGATTCTTGGGGCCACCAGTGGAGTTGATTCTTGGGGCCACCAGTGGAGATGATTCTTGGGGCCACCAGTGGAGTTGATTCTTGGGGCCCACCAGTGGAGTTGATTCTTGGGGCCCACCAGTGGAGTTGATTCTTGGGTCCACCAGTGGAGGTGATTCTTGAGGCCACCAGTGGAGCTGATTCTTGGGGCCACCAGTGGAGGCGATTCTTGGGGCCACCAGTGGAGGTGTTTATTGGGGCCACCAGTGAAGATGATTCTTGGGGCCACCAGTGGGAATGATTCTTGTGGCCACCAGTTGAGTTGATTCTTGGGGCCACCAGTGGAGGTGATTTTTTGGGCCCACCAGTGGAGATGATTCTTGGGGCCACCAGTGGAGTTGATTCTGAGGCCACCAGTGGAGGTGATTCTTGGGTCCCAACAGTGGCATTTATTCTTGGGGCCACCAGTGTAGAGGATTCTTGGGGCCCACCAGTGGAGTTGATTCTTGGGCTCACTAGTGGAGATTCTTAGGGCCCCCAGTGGAGATGATTCTTGGGGCCACCAGTGGGCTTGATTCTTGAGGCCACCAGTGGAAATGATTCTTGGGGCCACCAGTGGAGTTGATTCTTGGGGCCACCAGTGAAGGTGATTTTTTGGGCCCACCAGTGGAGATGATTCTTGGGGCCACCAGTGGAGTTGATTCTTGGGGCCACCAGTAGAGTTTATTCTTGGGTCCCACCAGTGGCATTTATTCTTGGGGCCACCAGTGTAGAGGATTCTTGGGGCCCACCAGTGGAGTTGATTCTTGGGTCCCACCAGTGGCATTTATTCTTGGGGCCACTAGTGGAGAGGATTCTTGGGGGCCACCAGTGGAGATGATTCTTGGGGCCACCAGTGGAGGTGATTCTTGGGGCAAACCAGTGGAGGTGATCTTGGGGCCCACCAGTGGAGTTCATTCTTGGGGCCACCAGTGGAGGTGATTCTTGGGGCCCACCAGGGGAGTTGATTCTTGGGGCCACCAGTTGAGTTGATTCTTGGGTCCCACCAGTGGCATTTATTCTTGGGGCCACCAGTGGAGAGGATTCTCGGGGCCACCAGTGGATATGATTCTTTTGGTCACCAGTGGAAATGATTCTTGAGGCCCACCAGTCGAGTTGATTCTGGGGCCCACGAATGGAGATGATTCTTGGGGCCCACCAGTGGAGATGATTCTTGGGGCCCACCAGTGGAGTTGATTCTTGGAGTCCACCAGTGGAGTTGATTCCTGGGGCCCACCAGTGGAGATGATCATTGGGACCCATAAGTGAGGACAGTTCTTGGGGCCCAACAGTGGAGTTGATTCCTGGGGCCACCAGTGGAGTTGATTCTTGGGGCCACCAGTGGAGATGATTCTTGGGGCCCATCAGTGGAGTTGATTCTTGGGGCCCATCAGTGGAGTTGATTCTTGGGGCCCACCAGTGGAGATGATTCTTGGGGCCCACCAGTGGAGATGATTCTTGGGGCCCACCAGTGGAGATGATTCTTGGGGCCACCAGTGGAGAGGATTCTTGGGGCCACCAGTGGAGATGATTCTTGGGGCCCACCAGTGGAGTTGATTCTTGGGGCCACCAGTGGAGATGATTCTTGGGGCCACCAGTGGGGTTGATTCTTGGGGCCACCAGTGGAGATGATTCTTGGGGCCACCAGTGGAGGTGATTCTTGGGGCCACCAGTGGAGGTGATTTTTTGGGCCCACCAGTGGAGTTCATTCTTGGGGCCACCAGGGGAGGTGATTCGTGGGGTCACCAGTGGAGTTGATTCTTGGGTCCCACCAGTGGCATTTATTCTTGGGGCCACCAGTGTAGAGGATTCTTGGGGCCCACCAGTGGAGTTGATTCTTGGGTCCCACCAGTGGCATTTATTCTTGGGGCCACTAGTGGAGAGGATTCTTGGCGCCACCAGTGGAGCTGATTCTTGGGGCCACCAGTGGAGTTGATTCTTGGGGCCACCAGTGGAGTTGATTCTTTGGGCCCACCAGTGGAGTTGATTCTTGGGGCCACCAGTGGAGTTGATTCTTGGGGCCACCAGTGGAGTTGATTCTTGGGGCCACCAGTGGAGTTGATTCTTGGGGCCACCAGTGGAGATGATTCTTGGGGCCCACCAGTGGAGTTGATTCTTGGGGCCACCAGTGGAGTTGATTCTTGGGGCCACCAGTGGAGTTGATTCTTGGGGCCCACCAGTGGAGATGATTCTTGGGGCCCACCAGTGGAGATGATTCTTGGGGCCACCAGTGGAGAGGATTCTTGGGGCCACCAGTGGAGTTGATTCTTGGGGCCCACCAGTGGCATTTATTCTTGGGGCCACCAGTGGAGATGATTCTTTTGGTCACCAGTGGAGATGATTCTTGGGGTCACCAGTGGAGATGATTCTTGGGGTCACCAGTGGAGATGATTCTTGGAGCCACCAGTGGAGGTGATTCTGGAAGCCCCTCTATTGCTTCTATATGTGACTTCTGCCCTTTGTCTCTTTTTCTCTTCCTTTCTCCCAGAGAAGCAGCTCCAGGTCTACCTTGCTCAGGGGCCCATTGGGGTTTCCCGTGTTTCCCTGTGGGCCAGTCCGAGCTTGGATGAGATGATGCTTTAGCATGCAAACATGTGGAGAGCTGGGTGATAACCCCTATGGGCAGTACTTGTCAACCCTCCCAATTTCGACCGTACAATCCAGTGAACCTGAACTGACAAGGGGAGAGGTTTCTGCAAACCATTAGGAACCTGTAATGGTGATGCTACATGATGCAACGTGTGAATCTACTCCTATTGTCATGTGAGCTTATACACTGAGCTTCATGCTGCTGTGAATGCAGCTCTGGATGTGACTGGAGTAGAAGTTGTGTTGTAGCAGAAGTATAGGCATGGCTGTCACTATAGCCATAGTAATTTCTATAGGGCCCAGAGAGTTGGGAGGGGGGGGCCCGTATCATTCTGCTATGGGGCCCTCTCTATTCTAGTTACGCACCACAGTATAGGACTTTGTGTCATGAATTTGCAGGATTTGTATGGAAATCTGGATGATGAAATTCTGTGAAATGTAAGAAAAGTTGATCTCAATTTTAAGCTTTAAAAAATAAAAATAAAAAAAAAATCAGCGTTTGGGACACAAATTGCTTCATTGCAATTTCCAGCTTTTGGGGCCACATTGGATGAGACAAACGAGTCGGCTAATTAGCAGCACATTTTATTCCGGCTATTTCCCGCATGAGCCGCCTGTGGCGTTACCATAGGAAGGTGCAGAGCGCGGCGCGTGTTCCGCCCGTGGCTCCGGTCATACTTGAGCGGCGTCAGTTATAAAAATCCGCATTTGGCAGCGAGCTCGGATCATAATGTAATAGAAGCTGATTAGATAACATTTTTACATCTGGAATGGATGATCGCCCGCTCGTCGTGCAGCTGCCAGCCTGATCCGAGGAGTGCCACAGAGGATTGCTGCCCGCCACGCGGGAGCCCGATACCAGCCGCCGCGTCTGTGACTCACAAACCCTTTACATGCCCGGGAAGCGCAGCTCTGGAGGATAATACAGGATGTAACTCAGGATCAGTACAGGATAAGTGATGTATGTACACAGTGACTGCACCAGCAGAATAGTGAGTGCAGCTCTGGAGGATAATACAGGATGTAACTCAGGATCAGTACAGGATAAGTAATGTATGTACAGTGATTACACCAGCAGAAAAGTGAGTGCAGCTCTGGAGTATAATACAGGATGTAACTCAGGATCAGTACAGGATAAGTAATGTATGTACATAGTGACTGCACCAGCAGAATAGTGAGTGCAGCTCTGGAGGATAATACAGGATGTAACTCAGGATCAGTACAGGATAAGTAATGTATGTACAGTGACGGCACCAGCAGAATAGTGAGTGCAGCTCTGGAGGATAACACAGGATGTAACTCAGGATCAGTACAGGATAAGTAATGTATGTACAGTGACTGCACCAGCAGAATAGTGAGTGCAGCTCTGGAGGATAATACAGGATGTAACTCAGGATCAGTACAGGATAAGTAATGTATGTACAGTGACTGCACCAACAGAATAGTGAGTGCAGCTCTGGAGGATAATACAGGATGTAGCTCAGGATCAGTACAGGATAAGTAATCTATGTACAGTGACTGCACCAACAGAATAGTGAGCGCAGCTCTGGAGGATAATACAGGATGTAACTCAGGGTCAGTACAGGATAAGTAATGTAGACAGATATTTTTTATGAATTTAACACGGGGGTTCATAATAAATGTGCATTATCTCCCTCCTATACTTATACAGTGTTACCTGCTCATCAGCTTTGAGTATAAAACTGCTTGTTTAAGCTTAATACCTCTTCACCGCTCATTGCTCTTCTGTCGTGACGGCCTGTATAACGTTATCAGGGCTGCAGCTTGTGTAGTGTTTAGAGTTTTCTAGGTTGGATATAAGTGTAACAGATCGGCAGCGGTGAGGATACAATGTTGGACTCATTCAGGATAATATAGACTGTATGGAGAATCAGAGTAGACATTCCCTTTGGTTCTTCTATACCTCATGGTTGGATGACATCAGATCTCACTGTGCAGGACTTAAAGGAACCTTCCACCAAGCGTCCTGAAATCACAGTGGGGCAGCAGAGATCACAGCCATGGATTGTGATGCAATTAGTCGCACTTTTATTGTGCCCAGACCCTACAGTGGTACAATACAAATTTTGTCACACATTGATCCCAACACATTGATCAGCTTTTAAAGGTTAATAAAGACTATTACTAAATACACTGCTCTTCTGATTTTGCTTTGTTTCAGAGTTAGAGCAGTTCTCAGCTACTGCTTTTTTACAGGAGTCTTTGATTACCAACCACCTCTCTCCTGATCCAGATGGCAACAATGTGACATAATCATAATGTATAATGCGTCCATTGTGTGTAAATGCTGGACGAGGAAGATTCATTGATAAAGCATTGTAATATAATGACACAATGATACATTTATAATATAATGAAGGTTCAGTGACAGATTCATGATTATAATTGTATAATATAATGATGCAGTGAAGACACAATGATACATTCATAATAAGATAATGATAATATAAGATACATTTACTGTTCTGTTCTCACCAGTTCTGCACCATTTAAAAGTTTTATGCCAAATTTTCACAAATTATTGCAGCTCTTCTTGGCATTGAACAATTTGTGTTGAGAATTGGGCGGGGTCTTCAGATGATGGGTGTGGTAATCATGAAATGGGTGGAGTATTAGGATGGTGGGTGGCATCTTCATAGAGTTGGCAGGGTCTGCAGATGGTAGATGGCATATTCATGGAAGGGGCAGGGTCTTTATGTAGTGGGTGGGGTCTTAACATGGTGGGTGGGGTCTTCAGATGGTGGGGGACATCTTCATGGAGTGGGAAGGGTCTTCCTGAAGTGGGTGGAGTCTTTACAAAGTAGGTGGGATATTCAGAAGGGGGGGCCTCTTCTTGAAGTGGGAGGGGTCTACTTTTTTTTTTTTTTTTAAGAGTTAATGAACTTGCTGCTCAGGCAGACCTATGAATCCAGTTACGCCCCTGGGTGCAGTTACATCTGTCTGTAGATCCTTAAAGGGGATGTATCGCTTTATCAGTTCGGCTGTTTTCTTGTAGTTTCATTTTCTCAGTTCCTGAAATCCAGGGGCGTTTCTTCCCCTCCCAGCTGGGTGTTTCTTAACTGAAGGGGGATGACATCATCCCCCCCCGTCACTATTCCGGCTCGCTCCCGGGTCATTGTGTCCCCTCCCCCCCATCTCTCTGAGTCTACATGTCACTGTGTCCTCTCCCTATGCAGTCTTATTTTGTAAGAGCTGTTTACATACCACAGTCCTGCATTCAGTCTAGACAGTCTTCTATGAACTCAGAGCACTGATCTCTTCTCCTCTCACAGCTGGAGGTTTATTACAGTTGTATCCAGTCTTCTATGAACTCATCCAGAGCAGCACAGATCTGTCTCCTTTCTATGTTTACACGCAGCAGCATTAGGCACCGAGAACAATTCTGCTGTTTTCTGATTGTAGAAGCAGCTGCAGGGTTACTGTGCAGCTCCTGGCAGTGCAGAGTGAAATGTTGCCGGCCCTTTATTCTGAGTGAGAGAGGCAGGAATGCGCGCTTCCGTAAATACGACCGACCTGGATCAGACAGAATGTAAATTAGTAGAGCTGTCAGCCAATGAAATGAAAGGAGGAGGGATCCGACCGGCGCTGGGGAACAGAAAACGAAGATAAGGGAGACAGTGAAAACAAGACAGCTCTGCTAATGACATCCAATTGCAAAATTGCTTGTTTTCACTGTCCCCTTATTCTGAAGACCATTTAATGTAATAATACAACCCCTTTAACCGCACTAGTAACAGGACCCTGTGATGATAGCGTTCTATTGGGCAGGCTCCTGCTTTTGAACCAGGAGGATCAGGATGTACAGAGCTTTTGGCTCCTCCCATATGGAATGTTGGAGGACATTTGTATTCAGTGATCCAGCAACAATGTTTCTGCTGGTAATTTACAATGACTCGATTTTGGCGATTGTCGTCGGTCGTGTGCGGGGGGGTTCACTGGATTTTGGTGATTGTCGTGTGCGGGGGGTTCACTGGATTTGGGTGATTGTCGTCGGTCGTGTGCGGGGGGTTCCCTGGATTTTGGTGATTGTCGTCGGTCGTGTGCGGGGGGTTCCCTGGATTTCGGCGATTGTCGTCGGTCGTGTGCGGGGGGTTCCCTGGATTTTGGTGATTGTCTTCGGTCGTGTGCGGGGGGTTCCCTGGATTTCGGCGATTGTCGTCGGTCGTGTGCGGGGGGTTGCCTGCATTTCGGCGATTGTCGTCGGTCGTGTGCGGTGGGTTCCCTGGATTTCGGCGATTGTCGTCGGTCGTGTGCAAGGGGGTTCCCTGGATTTCGGCAATTGTCGTCGGTCGTGTGCGGGGGGTTCCCTGGATTTCGGCGATTGTCGTCGGTCGTGTGCAGGGAGTTCCCTGGATTTCGGCGATTGTCGTCGGTCGTGTGCAGGGGGTTCCCTGGATTTCGGCGATTGTCGTCGGTCGTGTGCGGGGGGTTCCCTGGATTTCGGCGATTGTCGTCGGTCGTGTGCGGGGGGTTCCCTGGATATCGGCGATTGTCCGTCGGTCCTGGTGCGGGGAGTTCCCTGGATTTCGGCGATTGTCGTCGGTCGTGTGCGGGGGGTTCCCTGGATTTCGCCGATTGTCGTCGGTCGTGTGCGGGGGGGTTCCCTGGATTTCACCGATTGTCGTCGTTCGTGTGCGGGGGGTTCCTGGATTTCGGCGATTGTCGTCGGTCGTGTGCGGGGGGTTCCCTGGATTTCGGCGATTGTCGTCGGTCGTGTGCGGGGGGTTCCCTGGATTTCGGCGATTGTCGTCTGTCGTGTGCGGGGGGTTCCCTGGATTTCGGCGATTGTCGTCTGTCGTGTGCGGGGGGTTCCCTGGATTTCGGCGATTGTCGTCTGTCTGTGCGGGGGGGTTCCCTGGATTTCTCCGTTTGTCGTCGGTCGTGTGCGGGGGGTTCCCTGGATTTCGCCGATTGTCGTCGGTCGTGTGCGGGGGGTTCCCTGGATTTCGGCGATTGTTGTCGGTCATGTGCGGGGGTTCCCTGGATTTTGGCGATTGTTGTCGGTCCCTGTGCGGGGGGTTCCCTGGATATCGGCGATTGTCGCCGGACGTGTGCGGGGGGTTCCCTGGATTTCGGCGATTGTCGTCTGTCGTGTGCGGGAGGTTCCCTGGATTTCGCCGATTGTCGTCGGTCGTGTGCGGGGGGTTCCCTGGATTTCGGCGATTGTCGTCTGTCGTGTGCGGGAGGTTCCCTGGATTTCGCCGATTGTCGTGTGCGGGGGGTCACATGGCCACTCCCTCCGTCTGCAGGGTTCACCGTGCGCCGTCATCTTGTTGGTTTTCGCCGCTGTCTTCCAGAGTCGCTAATGGAAATGTTTTCTGTTTAATGACTCTGAAATCCTGTTTGTAATTAGATGTGGGAATTGCTGGGACTTGGTAACAGATGATGCTGGAATAATAATCTGAGTGATGCTGCCGCCGCCGCCGCTGCCCTCCCAAATCCACATCGTCTCTCATCTTATTGACATGGCGGCCGCGCCGTGAACAAAGCGGGAAGAACAAGGAGCCCAGACACCGGCGACACCTGCCTGGAAGACGAGTCACCGAAAGTATCTGCCCCCCTGAGCTGAGGAGATTCATGGATCTATGTGATCAAACTGTGACACCTTACCCATAATGCTCTAGCTCCTGAACACAGCAGGGCATTCTGGGAAAAATGTCAATTTACAACAGTCAGAAGAAAAGATTCAACTATTGGATTATTAGTCTATGATAATCCGGGCAATAAATATATGGAGAGATATACAGTGGATGGAGCAGGGTCCAGCAGCACAGAGTATATCAGGAGCGAAGTGTGACTATCCTGTGGGAGGTCATTGGCTGAGAGTTACATAGTGGAAGGAATAGGGTCCCCTGCAGCACAGAGTATATCAGGAGACGAATGTGC
Source organism: Phyllomedusa bahiana (assembly GCA_025379985.1). Lineage (NCBI taxonomy): Eukaryota > Metazoa > Chordata > Amphibia > Anura > Hylidae > Phyllomedusa > Phyllomedusa bahiana. Next base: position 27,715 of record JAODAL010017929.1, on the reverse strand, counting down.
TGATCTTGTGGGAAGTCATTGACTGAGAATTACATAGTGGAAGGAGAAGGATCCCAGCAGCACAGAGCATTTCAGGAGAGGCGTGTGCTGGATTTAGCGAGAAGGGGTGACATGTCCACTCATGGCGGTGATAGGAAAGTGCTGCCTGCAGTGCGGTCATGACGTGAGCAGAGTAGGGACAGATGGGAAATTACAAGTGAGAGGCAAAAACCGATACAAAATTAAATTTTTAATACATGTTATGAAACGGTTTTACATGTGTTACATAGGACTGCAGGTGACATTATTACATTATCTGTGATGCTACATAAGACTGCAGGGGACATCTACTACCTTATCTGTGCTGTTACATAGGACTGCAGGTGACAACTACATTATCTGTACTCAGAGAGTTATCACTGTGTTACCTGTGGTGTTACATAGGACTGCAGGTGAACTCTACTACATTATCTGTACTAAGAGAGTTGTCGCTGTGTTATCTGTGGTGTTACATAGGACTGCAGGTGACATATACTACATTATCTGTACTCAGATATCACTGTGTTATCGGTGGTGTTACATAGGGCTGCAGATGACATCTGCTACATCATATGTACTCAGAGAGATATCACTGTGTTATCTGTGGTTTTACATAGGACTGCAGGTGACATATACTACATTATCTGTACTCAGATATCACTGTGTTATCTGTGGTTTTACATAGGACTGCATGTGACATCTACTACATTATCTGTACTCAGAGGTTCATCTACTGTGTTATCTGTGGTGTTACATAGGACTTCAGGTGACATCTACTACATTATCTGTTCTCAGAGTTATCCCTTTGTTACCTGTGGTGTTACATAGGACTGCAGGGGTCTACTACTACATTATCTGTACTCAGAGAGTTATCACTGTGTTATCTGTGGTGTTACATAGGACTGCAGGTGACATCTACTACATTATCTGTACTCAGATAGCTGTCACTGTGTTATCTGTGGTGTTACATAGGACTGCAGGGGACATCTACTCCATTATCTGTACTCAGAGAGTTATCACTGTGTTATCTGTGGTGTTACATAGGACTGCAGGGGACATCTACTACATTATCTGTACTCAGAGAGCTATCACTGTGTTATCTGTGGTGTTACATAGGACTGCAGGGGACACGCACTCCATTATCTGTAGTAAGAGATTTATCACTGTGTTACCTGTGCTGTTACATAGGACTGCAGGTGACCTCTACTACATTATCTGTACTCAGAGAGTTATCACTGTGTTATGTGTGCTGTTACATAGGACTGCTACATCTCTACATATATGGGTCTATTTTTCCGTATGGCGGTGTCACGGTTCCTCGCGTTGCTCCGCCTCCGCTTGTGTTTGGGGGAATCGGCTTATTTGTCATTATGCTTAATTTTCACGTACCGCGCTGAAGGAAAGGCCAAGGGATGTCGGCCGGGAGCACAGCTGCACTCGCGGCACATTTAATTGCCTCTCCATCCTCAACCTCATTTATCTTCATTTCTTCCCAATTATAGCAAATTATCAATAGTCTCTGTAGCGTCGGAGCCTTAATCCCCTTTATTCAGGCTGCATTAGTCGGTGGCAGATGAATTCTTGGAGGGAGTCGGCCGCAGCCGCCGCGTTCTTCCACCTCTGGCAGATGGCGCCGCGCTCCACAAATGGGACAAAACATTTGGAATTTGTTCCCGGCCTTGGATTTGGGATTCAAGCTGTCACTATTTTTTCAAAACATAATGGAGGCGGCTCCCACTTACACGGACGCGGCAATCACCTAGGCTGCGGCGGAGTACAGAGCACGGACGCGGCAATCACCTAGGCTGCGGCGGAGTACAGCGCACGGACGCGGCAGTCACCTAGGCTGTGGCGGAGTACAGCGCACGGACGCGGCAATCACCTAGGCTGCGGTGGAGTACAGCGCACGGACGCGGCAATCACCTAGGCTGCGGCGGAGTACAGCGCATGGACGCAGCAATCACCAAGGCTGCGGCGGAGAACAGCGCACGGACGCGGCAATCACCTAGGCTGCGGCGGAGTACAGCGCACTGACGCGGCAATCACCTAGGCTGCGGCGGAGTACAGAGCACAGACGCGGGCAATCACCTAGGCTGCGGCGGAGAGTACAGCGCACGGACGCGGGCAATCACCTAGGCGGCGGCGGAGTACAGCGCACGGACGCGGCAATCACCTAGGCGGCGGCGGAGTACAGCGCACGGACGCGCAATCACCTAGTCTGCGGGGGAGTACAGCGCATGGACGCCTCAATCACCTAGGCTGCGGCGTAGTACATCGCAAGGACGCGGCTATCACCTAGGCTGCGGCGGAGTACAGCGCACGGACGCGGCAATCACCTAGGCTGCGGCGGAGTACAGCGCATGGACGCAGCAATCACCTAGGCTGCGGCGGAGTACAGCGCACGGACGCGGCAATCACCTAGGCTGCGGCGGAGTACAGCGCACGGACGCGGCAATCACCTAGGCTTTTACGGCGGAAACTGTACAGCATCTACTAAGACGTCGGCCAATCACTAGGCGCGGCGGTGAGTTACAGCGACGGTGACTCGCTGTGCAATCACTGCTTGCTGCGGATGGAGTTCAGCGCCACGAGCGGCAATCACTAGGCTGCGGCGGAGTACAGCGCATGGGACGCAGCAATCACCTAGGCTGCGGCGGGTACAGCGCACGGACGCGGCAATAAACCTAGGCTGCGGCGGAGTACAGGGCACGGACGCGGCAATCACCTAGGCTGCGGCGGAGTACAGCGCATGGACGCAGCAATCACCTAGGCTGCGGCGGAGTACAGCGCACGGACGCGGCAAATCACCTAGGCGGCGGCGGAGTACAGTGCACGGCCGTCCAAGAAGATCGGAATACAAACGGCTTCTTATCATCTCTGGAACAACTTGTACAAATCATTCTTCTACTAATAAAGCAACTTTCAGGATCAGAAGAATGGAAAATGCAAGGACGCGGCGCTGACGTTATCACACGGTCGGAAACTTTCCCACTGTGTTCAAGATCTCTGCTTGCTGCCAGTGAATGGGGCGTTCCCGTTCACACCTGTAGACCTCTCCCTTAGCAATATCTCCCACTATTGTATCCAGGCCAGACAATGCTCTGTGAGCTCAAGGTCTCCACAGATCCGTCTTATCAGAATTATGGGCCCTGTCCACATACATACATTTCTATTGAGGTCAATGGGGAGGATTTTACTTTCAGTTTTGGTCGAGTTTGGGATCCGCATGGATTTGGAATAGAACTATTCATCGTGTGGACGGAGCCTAAAGCTGCAGTTAAAATTGGAGCTGAACCTATAATTCTGCTGTTAGATGTTTGCTCCAGTCACACAGTTCCAATTCTTCCGCCACCTGGAAACAGTCAGGACATTGCTGACAGATTCCATCTTTACCTGCACCAACTTCCTAGTAGAAATCCCACAATGCACTGCAGCCTAGAGACCCAGGGCCATCTTTTCCATTGGGCACACTCGGCCATTCCTCGAGCCCCCCCAAGCACACCCAACCTCCCTAGATGTAAAGCCCATGGCCCTGTAGCTAACCTCCCTATGGCACTGTGACTAACCTCCCTATGGCACTGTGGCTAACCTCCCTATGGGCCACATGTGGCACCCTTATTACCTCCCTATGGCACTGTGGGCCTAACTCCCTGCCCTATTGGCACTGTGGCTAACTCCCCTGCATGTGGCTACTCCCCATGGCACTGTGGCTAATCCACTCCCCATGCACGCACCCCTGTAGCTAACCTCCCCATGGCACTGTGGCTAACCTCCCCATGGCACTGTGGCTAACCTCCCTATGGCACTGTGGCTAACCTCCCTATGGCACTGTGGCTAACCTCCCTAGATGTGGACGGAAAAGAAAAATTGACGAGAGATTTCAACGCAAGATTGTGCGGATGGTGGATAAAGAACCTCGACTAACATCCAAACAAGTTCAAGCTGCCCTGCAGTCCGAGGGTACAACAGTGTCAACCCGTACTATCCGCCGGCGTCTGAATGAAAAGGGACTGTATGGGAGGATACCCAGGAAGACCCCACTTCTTACCCCGAGACATAAAGAAGCCAGGCTGGAGTTTGCCCAAACTTACCTGAGAAAGCCGAAAACGTTTTGGAAGAATGTTCTCTGGTCAGATGAGACAAAAGTAGAAAAGTCCTCAACATAGAGTTTACAGGAAAAAAAAAGAGGCATTCAAAGAAAAGAACCCGGGCCCTACAGTCAAACATGGCGGAGGTTCCCTACAGTCAAACATGGCGGAGGGTCCCTACAGTCAAACATGGCGGAGGTTCCCTACAGTCAAACATGGCGGAGGTTCCCTACAGTCAAACATGGCGGAGGTTCCCTACAGTCAAACATGGGGGGGTTCCGTGCAGTCACACATGGCGGAGGGTCCCTACAGTCAAACATGAGGGGGGGGGTTCCTTACAGTCAAACATGGCGGAGGGTCCCTACAGTCAAACATGGCGGAGGTTCCCTACAGTCAAACATGGCGGAGGGTCCCTACAGTCAAACATGGCGGAGGGTCCCTACAGTCAAACATGGCGGAGGTTCCCTACAGTCAAACATGGCGGAGGTTCCCTGATGGTTTGGGGTTGCTTTGCTGCCTCTGGCACTGGACTGCTTGACCGTGTGCATGGCATTATGAAGTCTGCAGCATAATGTAGGGCCCAGTGTGAGAAAGCTGGGTCTCCCTCAGAGGTCATGGGTCTTCCAGCAGGACAATGACCCAAAACACACTTCAAAAAGCACCAGAAAATGGTTTGAGAGAAAGCACTGGAGACTCCTAAAGTGGCCGCAATGAGTCCAGACCTGAATCCCATAGAACACCTGTGGAGAGATCTCACAATGGCAGAGAAGGCGCCTTCACATCTCAGGGACCTGGAGCAGTTTGCCAAAGAAGAATGGTCTAAAATTCCAGCAGAGCTCTGTAAGGAACTCATTGGTGGTTACCGGAAGCGGCTGCTCGCCGTTATTTTGGCTAAAGGTTGTGCTACCAAGTATTAGGCTGAGGGGGCCAATACTTTTGTCCGGCCCATTTTTGAAGTTTTGGGTGAAATGATTTGATTTTTGTCTCATTCTGTTTTGTGTTTTTTCATTGCAAGCAAAATAAATGAAGATAATAATACAAAGAATTTGTGATTGCAATCATTTTCAGGAAGAAACGGAGTATTATCTGACAGAATTGCAGGGGTGCCAATACTTTTGGCCACCACTGTATATTCACTATTTTACCATAGGCAAACTTGAACTCTATCAGTTCTCAGTCTATAAAGCACTAAAACTTAACTTTTATTATATACAACACAACCTCTATAACATACTTATACTTAACATACTCATAACCATAAGGATATGAGCCGACCACCGGAGACTGTAACCATAAGGGTATGAGCCTACCACCGGAGACTGTAACCATAAGGGTATGAGCCTACCACCGGAGACTGTAACCATAAGGATATGAGCCTACCACCGGAGACTGTAACCATAAGGATATGAGCCGACCACCGGAGACTGTAACCATAAGGGTATGAGCCTACCACCGGAGACTGTAACCATAAGGATATGAGCCTACCACCGGAGACTGTAACCATAAGGGTATGAGCCTACCACCGGAGACTGTAACCATAAGGGTATGACACGACAACCGGAGACTGTACCCATAAGCGTAGGAGCCGACCACCGGAGACTGTAACATAAGGTTATGAGCCGACCACCGGAGACTGTAACCATAAGGGTATGAACCTACCACTGGGACTGTAACCATAAGGGTATGAGCCAGACCACGGAGACTGTAACCATAAGGGTATGAGCCTAACACCGGAGGACTGTAACCATAAGGGTATGAGCCGACCACCGGAGACATGTGAACCATAAGGATATGAGCCGACCACCGGAGACTGTAACCATAAGGATATGAGCCGACCACCGGAGACTGTAACCATAAGGGTATGAGCCGACCACCGGAGACTGTAACCACAAGCATATGAGCCGCCCACCGGAGACTGTAACCATAAGGTTATGAGCCGACCACCGGAGACTGTAACCATAAGGGTATGAGCCTACCACCGGAGACTGTAACCATTAGGGTATGAGCCGACCACCGGAGACTGTAACATAAGGATATGAGCCGACCACCGGAGACTGTAACCATAAGGATATGAGCCGACCACCGGAGACTGTAACCATAAGGATATGAGCAGACCACCGGTAGACTGTACCATAAGGGTATGAGCCGACCATGGAGACTGTAACCATAAGGGTATGAGCCGACCACCGGAGACTGTAACCATAAGGATATGAGCCTACCACCGGAGACTGTAACCATAAGGGTATGAGCCGACCACCGGAGACTGTAACCATAAGGATATGAGCCGACCACCGGAGACTGTAACCATAAGGGTATGAACCTACCACCGGAGACTGTAACCATAAGGGTATGAGCCGACCACCGGAGACTGTAACCATAAGGGTATGAGCCGACCACCGGAGACTGTAACCATAAGGGTATGAGCCGACCACCGGAGACTGTAACCATAAGGATATGAGCCGACCACCGGAGACTGTAACCATAAGGGTATGAGCCGACCACCGGAGACTGTAACCATAAGGGTATGAGCGACACAGGAGACTGTAACCATAAGGGTATAAGCCTACCACCGGAGACTGTAACCATAAGGATATGAGCCTACCACCGGAGACTGTTAACCATAGGATATGAACCTACCACCGGATGACTGTAACCATAAGGGTATGAGCCTACCACCGGAGACTGTAACCATAAGGGTATGAGCCTACCACCGGAGACTGTAACCATAAGGGTATGAGCCGACCACCGGAGACTGTAACCATAAGGGTATGAGCCGACCACCGGAGACTGTAACCATAAGGATATGAGCCGACCACCGGAGACTGTAACCATAAGGATATGAGCCGACCACCGGAGACTGTAACCATAAGGGTATGAGCCGACCACCGGAGACTGTAACCATAAGGGTATGAGCCGACCACCGGAGACTGTAACCATAAGGGTATGAACCTACCACCGGAGACTGTAACCATAAGGGTATGAGCCGACCACCGGAGACTGTAACCATAAGGGTATGAGCCGACCACCGGAGACTGTAACCATAAGGGTATGAGCCGACCACCGGAGACTGTAACCATAAGGGCATGAGCCGACCACCGGAGACTGTAACCATAAGGATATGAGCCTACCACCGGAGACTGTAACCATAAGGATATGAGCCTACCACCGGAGACTGTAACCATAAGGATATGAGCCTACCACCGGAGACTGTAACCATAAGGATATGAGCCTACCACCGGAGACTGTAACCATAAGGGTATGAACCTACCACCGGAGACTGTAACCATAAGGATATGAGCCGACCACCGGAGACTGTAACCATAAGGGCATGAGCCGACCACCGGAGACTGTAACCATAAGGGCATGAGCCGACCACCGGAGACTGTAACCATAAGGGCATGAGCCGACCACCGGAGACTGTAACCATAAGGATATGAGCCGACCACCGGAGAATGTAACCATAAGGATATGAACCTACCACCGGAGACTGTAACCATAAGGATATGAGCCTACCACCGGAGACTGTAACCATAAGGATATGAGCCGACCGCCGGAGACTGTAACCATAAGGGCATGAGCCGACCGCCGGAGACTGTAACCATAAGGGTATGAGCCGACCACCGGAGACTGTAACCATAAGGGTATGAGCCGCCCACCGGAGACTGTAACCATAAGGGTATGAGCCGCCCACCGGAGACTGTAACCATAAGGGTATGAGCCGACCACCGGAGACTGTAACCATAAGGATATGAGCCTACCACCGGAGACTGTAACCATAAGGGTATGAGCCTACCACCGGAGACTGTAACCATAAGGGTATGAGCCTACCACCGGAGACTGTAACCATAAGGATATGAGCCGACCACCGGAGACTGTAACCATAAGGATATGAGCCGACCACCGGAGACTGTAACCATAAGGATATGAGCCGACCACCGGAGACTGTAACCATAAGGGTATGAGCCTACCACCGGAGACTGTAACCATAAGGATATGAGCCGACCACCGGAGACTGTAACCATAAGGGTATGAGCCTACCACCGGAGACTGTAACCATAAGGATATGAGCCTACCACCGGAGACTGTAACCATAAGGATATGAGCCTACCACCGGAGACTGTAACCATAAGGATATGAGCCGACCACCGGAGACTGTAACCATAAGGATATGAGCCGACCACCGGAGACTGTAACCATAAGGGTATGAGCCGACCACCGGAGACTGTAACCATAAGGGTATGAGCCGACCACCGGAGACTGTAACCATAAGGGTATGAGCCGACCACCGGAGACTGTAACCATAAGGGTATGAGCCGACCACCGGAGACTGTAACCATAAGGATATGAGCCGACCACCGGAGACTGTAACCATAAGGATATGAGCCGACCACCGGAGACTGTAACCATAAGGGTATGAGCCTACCACCAGAGACTGTAACCATAAGGGTATGAGCCGACCACCGGAGACTGTAACCATAAGGATATGAGCCTACCACCGGAGACTGTAACCATAAGGATATGAGGCGACCACCGGAGACTGTAACCACAGGGATATGAGCCGACCACCGGAGACTGTAACCATAAGGGTATGAGCCGACCACCGGAGACTGTAACCATAAGGATATGAGCCTACCACCGGAGACTGTAACCATAAGGGTATGAGCCGACCACCGGAGACTGTAACCATAAGGATATGAGCCGACCACCGGAGACTGTAACCATAAGGGTATGAGCCTACCACCGGAGACTGTAACCATAAGGGTATGAGCCTACCACCGGAGACTGTAACCATAAGGATATGAGCCGACCACCGGAGACTGTAACCATAAGGTTATGAGCCGACCACCGGAGACTGTAACCATAAGGGTATGAGCCGACCACCGGAGACTGTAACCATAAGGATATGAGCCGACCACCGGAGACTGTAACCACAGGGATATGAGCCGACCACCGGAGACTGTAACCATAAGGATATGAGCCTACCACCGGAGACTGTAACCATAAGGGTATGAGCCGCCCACCGGAGACTGTAACCATAAGGTTATGAGCCGCCCACCGGAGACTGTAACCATAAGGGTATGAGCCGACCACCGGAGACTGTAACCATAAGGGTATGAGCCGACCACCGGAGACTGTAACCATAAGGGGATGAGCCGCCCACCGGAGACTGTAACCATAAGGATATGAGCCGACCACCGGAGACTGTAACCATAAGGTTATGAGCCGACCACCGGAGACTGTAACCATAAGCATATGAGCCCACCACCGGAGACTGTAACCCTAAGGGTATGAGCCGACCACTGGAGACTGTAACCATAAGGATATGAGCCTACCACCGGAGACTGTAACCATAAGGATATGAGCCTACCACCGGAGACTGTAACCATAAGGGCATGAGCCGACCACCGGAGACTGTAACCTATTTGCCTATGGCAAAATAGTGAATATAGTCAATGGAGAAGCTGGCCCTGGGTCTCCAGGCTGCAGTGCATTGTGGGATTTCTACCAGGATGTTGGTTCAGGTACAGATGGAATCTGTCAGCAATGTCCTGACTGTTTCCAGGTGACGGAAGAATTGGATTGTGAACGGGGAATATAAATGTAACAGCAGAGTTATAGGTTCAGCTCCAACATTAACGGCAGCTTTAGGCTCCGCCCACACGACGAGAATAATCCGAATCCATGCGGATCCCAAACTCAACCAAAACTGAAAGTAAAATCCTCACGGTTCTGTAAATATTATACTAAATCTTCTCCTGGGACAACACTGAGGATAAGACACAGATACAATGTAAGGTAGTCACAGCATCAATGTCTATGGGGACAAAAGTGAGGACGCCCCTAAGAGACCATAAAAGTGAGGACACCCCTAAAGGACCACAAAAGTGAGGACACCCCTAAGAGACCGCAAAAGTGAGGACACCCCTAAGAGACCGCAAAAGTGAGGACACCCCTAAGTGACCGCAAAAGTGAGGACACCCCTAAGTGACCGCAAAAGTGAGGACACCCCTAAGTGATGCAATGTAAAGTAGTCAGTGCCCGGCTTGTATCACAGGGAAGAACTCACAGCATCAATGTATATTGGACAAAAGTGAGGACACCCCTAAGGGACAGCAAAAGTAAGGACACCCTTAAGTGATACAATGTAAAGTAGTCAGTGCTCGGCTTGTATCACAGGGAAGAATAAACAGCATCAATGTCTATGGGTACAAAAGTCAGGACACCCCTAAGAGACGGCAAAAGTGAGGACACTCCTAAGGGACAACAAAAGTGAGGACACCCCTAAGTGATACAATGTAAAGTAGTCAGTGCCCGGCTTGTATCACAGGGAAGAACTCACAGCATCAATGTCTATGGGGACAAAAGTGAGGACACCCCTAAGAGACCACAAAAGTGAGGACACCCCTAAGTGACCACAAAAGTGAGGACACCCCTAAGAGACAGCAAAAGTGAGGACACCCCAAAGGGACCACAAAAGTGAGGACACCCCTACGTGACCTCAAAAGTGAGGACACCCCTAAGTGATACAATGTAAAGTAGTCAGTGCCCGGCTTATATCACAGGGAAGAACTCACAGCATCAGTGTCTATGGGACAAAAGTGATTACACCCCTAAGGGACTGCAAAAGTGAGGACACCCCTAAGTGATGCAATATAAAGTAGTCAGTGCCCGGCTTGTATCACAGGAAAGAGCTCACAGCATCAATGTCTATGGGGGCAAAAGTGAGGACACCCCTAAGGGACTGCAAAAGTGAGGACACCCCTAAATGATACATTGTAAAGTAGACAGAGCCCGCAGTGTATCACAGGGAAGAACTCACAGCATCAATGTCTATGGGGACAAAAGTGAGGACACCCCTAAGGGACCGCAAAAGTGAGGACACCCCTAAGGGACCGCAAAAGTGAGGACACCCCTAAGGGACCGCAAAAGTGAGGACACCCCTAAGGGACCGCAAAAGTGAGGACACCCCTAAATGATACAATGTAAATTAGTCAGTGCCCGCCTTGTATCACAGGGAAGAACTCACAGCATCATGTCTATGGGACAAAAGTGAGGACACCCCTAAGAGACCGCAAAAGTGAGGACACCCCTAAGGGACAGCAAAAGTGAGGACACCCCTAAGGGACAGCAAAAGTGAGGACACCCCTAAGGGACAGCAAAAGTGAGGACACCCCTAAGGGACAGCAAAAGTGAGGACACCCCTAAGAGACCGCAAAAGTGAGGACACCCCTAAGGGACCGCAAAAGTGAGGACACCCCTAAGGGACCGCAAAAGTGAGGACACCCCTAAGTGATACAATGTAAAGTAGTCAGTGCCCGGATTGTATCACAGGGAAGAACTCACAGCATCAATGTCTATGGGGACAAAAGTGAGGACACCCCTAAGAGACCGCAAAAGTGAGGACACACCTAAGAGACAGTAAAAGTGAGGACACCCCTAAGTGATACAATGTAAAGTAGTCAGTGCCTGGCTTGTATCACAGGGAAGAACTCACAGCATCAATGTCTATGGGGACAAAAGTGAGGACACCCCTAAGAGATAGCAAAAGTGAGGACACCCCTAAGTGACCGCAAAAGTGAGGACACCCCTAAGGGACCGCAAAAGTGAGGACACCGCTAAGTAATACAATGTAAAGTAGTCAGTGCCCGGCTTGTATCACATGGAAGAACTCACAGCATCAATGTCTATGGGGACACAAGTGAGGACACCCCTAAGAGAGAGCAAAGTGAGGACACCCCTAAGTGATACAATGTAAAGTAGTCAGTACCCGGCTTGTATCACAGGCAAGAACTCACAGCATCAATGTCTATGGGGACAAAACTGAGGACACGCCTAAGAGACAGTTAAAGTGAGGACACCCCTAAGAGATACAATGTAAAGTAGTCAGTGCCCGGCTTGTATCACAGCTAAGAACTCACAGCATCAATGTCTATGGGGACAAAAGTGAGGACACTCCTAAGGGACCGCAAAAGTGAGGACACCCCTTAGGGACAGCAAAGGTGAGGACATCCTAAAGTGATACAATGTAAAGTAGTCAGTGCCCGGCTTGTATCACAGCTAAGAACCCACAGCATCAATGTCTATGGGGACAAAAGTGAGGACACCCCTTAGGGACAGCAAAAGTGAGGACACCTCTAAGTGACCGCAAAAGTGAGGACACCCCTATGTTACCGCAAATGTTAGGACACCCCTACGTGACCGCAAAAGTGAGGACACCCCTAAGTGACCGCATAAGTGAGGACACCCCTAAGTGACCGCAAAAGTGAGGACACCCCTAAGTGACAGCAAAAGTGGGGAAATCCCATAGGGACCGCACAAGTGGGGACACCCCTAAGGGACCGCAAAAGTGAGGGCCCTCATAAGGGACCGCAAAAGTGAGGACACTCCTAAGGGACCGCAAAAGTGAGGACACTCCTAAGGGACCGCAAAAGGGAGGACACCCCTAAGTGATACAATTTAAAGTAGTCAGTGCCCGGCTTGTATCACAGGGAAGAACTCACAGCATCAATTTCTATGGGGACAAAAGTGAGGACACCCCTAAGAGACCGCAAAAGTGAGGACACGCCTAAGAGACAACACAGGAGGAGATACGGGCCCTAAAGACATCACTGGAGAATGACACAGAGGAGATGAAGGCCAAACTCCACACATACTACCAGAAACTGCAGGACATGCTCATTAAGAACAAAAAGAAAAAGCTCCAGAGACTGAGACAAAAAGGCCCTACACTACAACTACAAGCAGCAGCCCAGCTCAGCAGACCTGTGTGGTGAACCTTTCCTCCTATGAGCCAAATAAACACGAAATGTCAGTTCTCTCCAAAGGTCTCTCCTTCTGCCCCTCAGCACTCACTGACCATGTCAAACTCTGCAATGATATGGAAGAGTTCTTCAGAAAAATGAGATTGAGGGAATACTTCTATGGAAAAGACCTTCCATACAGCAGGGACTCTGAGAGAACAGCCCATAAGGAACCCACGGCCTGGAACTAATGCGGCACTAGATAAATACATTGACTGTTTCAGAAGCAAAGTAAAATCTGAAATCCTGGAGAAACAAAAGAAACAAGTGCACAACCTAACCCTGCAGGAACAGAAGGCTATTGCTTCACTGAAAGAAAATCAGGATATAATTATAAAACCTGCTGACAAAGGGGGCGCAATAGTCATGATGAACACCTCTGACTATATCCAGGAAGCGAACAGACAACTGTCAAACCCCATCCACTACTGCAAACTTGGAAATGATCCCACAGAGGCCTATATGAAACAACTAAAGGATATGATAAAAAAGTTTCCAATTCAGGTCCGGAAGCAGGTGGAATTGCTTATCCCAGAGGATCCCAAGCCGGGCTGCTTCTACATGCTCCCCAAGATCCATAAAGATGGCAACCCTGGGAGGCCTATCATTTCGGGCATTGGGACACTGACAGAGAATATCTCAGGTTGGGTGGAAAGTCTCCTAAAACCCCTGGTCAGAGACACTCCTAGTTACATCCAGGACACAACAGACCTTCTTAACAAACTCAATGCCCTCGGTCCACTTCCTGAGGGCACCATTTTGGCCACCATGGATGTAGAATCCTTGTATACAAACATTCCCCACAAGGATGGAGTTGCAGCATGTCAGGTGCACCTAGAGAAACAAGACCTCCCAACAAAACCAGTCACAAAGCTCATCCAGTTCATACTCACCACAACTATTTTATTTTTGGAGAAGACCTGTATTTTACAGCAAATGGGAAACTTCCCAAGGGGGTCCAGATGTGCCCCAATATGCAAAATCTTTATGCGGCACTGGAAGGAGCGTATCTACCCACCTGCACCACCAAACCCATGATGTACCTCCGTTACATCGATGATATCATTGTCATTGGACTGCGGTCGAGGAGGCCCTAATTCAATTCCATAATAAACTTCAATAACTTCCACCCACCATAAACCTCAAGCTTACCTATTCAGAGAGCAAAATCCACTTTCGGATACTACAATACACATCAAAAAACCCACCGGCTACTCACATCAGTGTACCACAAACCACAGACAGAACGGCCTCCCTCAGGAATGACAGCTTCCCCCCCAACACCCCAAAAACAGTCTATTATATACAGCCAGGCTATACGGTACAATCCATTATATACAGCCAGGCTATACGGTACAATCCATTATATACAGCCAGGCTATACGGTACAATCCATTATATACAGCCAGGCTATACGGTACAATCCATTATATACAGCCAGGCTATAAGGTACAATCCATTATATTACAGCCAGGCTATACGTACAACCCATTATATACAGCCAGGCTATACGGTACAATCCATTATATAAGCCAGGCTATACGGTACAATCCATTAAAATACACCCAGGCTAAAAAAACGGTATACAATCCATTATATACAGCCAGGTAACAGGTACAACCCATTATATACAGCCAGGCTATACGGTAACATCCATTTATACAGCCAGGCTATAGGGTAAAATCCATTATATACAGCGGCTTTTAGGGTACAATCCATTATATACAGCCAGGCTATTAGGTACAATCCATATATACAGCCAGGCTAAAAGATACAATCCCATTAAAATTTTATACAGCCAGGCTATACGATACAATCAATTATATATAGCCAGGTGGCTAATAACCGGTTACTTAATCCATTATATACGCCAGGCTATACGGTACAATCCATTATATACAGCCAGGTATAGGTACAATCCATTATATTCAGCGAGGCTTTAGGGTACAATCAATTATAAAACAGCCGGGCTATAGGATACAATCTTTATATACAGCCAGGTATAGGATAAAAATCAATTATATACAGCCAGGCTATACGGTACAATCCATTATTTTTACAGCCAGGCTATAGGTTTACAACCATTATTTCAGCCAGGCTATACGGTCAATCCATTATTACAGCCAGGCTATACGGTACAATCCATTATATACACCAGGCTATACGATAACAATCCATTATATTATATCAGCCAGGCTATAGATACAATCCATTATATACAGCCAGGCTATACGGTACAAATTTATATACAGCCAGCTATAGGGTACAAACCCATTTTATACAGCCAGGTATACGGTACAATCCATTATATACAGCCAGGCTATAGGTTACAATCCATTATATACAGCCAGGCTATAGGGTTTACAATCCATTATATACACCCAGGCTAATAGGATACAATCCATTATATACAGCCAGGCTATACGAGTAAAAACCATTATAATTACAGCCAGGCTATACGATACAATCAATTATATACAGCCAGGCTATAATACAATCCATTATATACAGCCAGGCTATAGGGTAAAATCCATTCTATACAGCCGGGCTACACAATACAATCCAATTATATTAAGCCAGGCTATAGGTAACAATCCTTTATATACAGCCAGGCTATTACGGTACAATCCATTATATACAGCCAGGCTATAGATACAATCCATTATATACAGCCAGGCTATAGGTAAAATCCATTATAATACAGCCGGCTTTTACGATACATCCATTTATATACAGCCAGGCTATACGATACAATCCAATTATATTACAGCAAGGCTATAGGATACAACCCATTATATACAGCCAGGCTATACGTACAACCCATTTTCCGCCAAAGGCAACCCGGGCAACCCTTATCGGGTATCGAACAAAATTTTCAAATTTGGATACAACCAAAAGGGAAACGGTCCCAACCAAATACAGCCAGGCTTCTGCTAACCTTTAAAAAGCCACAAGAAGAAGAACGAGGGCCCCAGTTTTCACCTACAACCCACAGCTGGAGATCCTACGAAAGATTGCCCAAAGGGAAATTAAAACCCGTGCCCACATAGGGACAACAGACCAAAGACATATTCCCAGTCCCCCACCTTTCTTTTCGGCAACCACCAAAACCTGGGCGATTATTGTCCGGAGCGCCTGAAGGCCCCAACGAAAATGGCGCCTCACCCTGCCTGCAAAAAACAGGGGTGGGCAAGACCTGCAGGAGCCACATCCACACTGCTGACAGTGTACCTGTCCCACAGTCCCCGCAGGTTTCACAGAATTAGGGGGGCATTTTCCCCGCAGGTCTGCCCAAAGTGGTGTATCTGATTATGTGTATGCAATGTCCACCAAGGCCTCTATGTGGGGGAAACAGGGCAGAGACTCAGCAGCGCATGAATCCACAGATTCACCATTAACAAACAAAAAGATCTGCCAGTGGCACCCACTTCTTTTGGAAAAATCATTCCATGGAAAAATTTACAAGTTGCGTCTTAATGGGAGATTTTAAGGGCTCAGAGGGAGAGGAAGGAATGGGAATTAAATTAATGCAAAAATTTAAAATCTGCAAAATGGGTTAAATATTCATGCCAGCTTATGTCAAACTATGTGTGAACTGTGAGAGCAACAAATCTCCCTGATTGCAAATAGAGATAAGAGAAATAATTACTGGATCACTCCCGTCACGCCTCACAAATTTCCCCAACTGTTTAAATTCTTGACAGGTTGTAAATAACTGCTTACCTATATTTCGCATTTTGTTATTTTTAAGAATTCTAAGATCCTTTGAAGACATGTCTTGTGTGTATAAAAAGTCAGTGTATTTTCAGTTTGTTGTTAAAATAGTCTGAAGAAGGAGCTATCCTCTCGAAAACTCACTTCAAAGATACTCGTTACCCTTTTAAAAGGGTTTTTCGCCTGATTTTTTTTCCCCCTTTTTTACAAGTAAAGTTCAGTCCCCCGGGTTTTATCACAGGGAAGAACTCGTATCAATGTCTATGGGGCAAAAGTGAGACACCCTAAAAGAACCCCAAAGTGAGGACACCCCCAAGTGATCAATGTAAAATTTCATGCCCGGCTTTTATCACGGGAAGAACTCTAGCAATCATGTCTATGGGACAAAAGGTGAGGTCACCCTAGAGAGACCGTCAAAAGTGAGACAACCCCTAAGTGAATAACAATGTAAAGTAGTCAGTCCCCGGCTTGTATCACAGGGAAGAACTCAGTATCATTGTCTATGGGGACAAAAGTGAGGACACCCCTAAGAGACCGCAAAAGTGAGGACACCCCTAAGTGATACAATGTAAAATAGTCAGTGCCCGGCTTTTATCACAGGGAAGAACTCATAGCATCAATGTCTATGGGGACAAAAGTGAGGTCACCCCTAAGAGACCGCAAAAGTGACGACACCCCTAAGTGATACAATGTAAAGTAGTCAGTGCCCAGCTTGTTTCACAGGGAAGAACTCACAGCATCAATGTCTATGGGGACAAAAGTGAGGACACCCCTTAGGGACTGCAAAAGTGAGGACACCCCTAAGTGACCATAAAAGTGAGGACACCCCTAAGTGACCGCAAAAGTGAGGACACGCCTAAGTGACCGCAAAAGTGAGGACATCCCATAGTGACTGCAAAAGTGAGGACACCCCTAAGGGACCGTAAAAGTGAGGACGCCCCTAAGGGACCGCAAAAGTGAGGACACCCCTAAGTGACTGCATAAGTTTGCCACTTTCCCTCCACGGTGTCATGTGACTCGGGGTCTCAGGTGTGAATGGGGAGCATTCACACCGGTCACTGGAAGTCCAACATGGCTCCTTATGGCAAAGAACTGTCTGAGGCTCTGGAAAATAGAAATGTTGCTCTCCATAAAGATGGCCGAGGTGATAAGAACATGCCAACACCCTGACACTGAGCTGCAGCGCGGGGGCCAAGACCCTGACACTGAGCTGCAGCGCGGGGGCCAAGACCATACAGCGGATTAACAAGACGGGTTCCACTCAGAACAGGACTCACCAGGGTCGACCAAAGAAGCTGAGCGTCCTATCCAGAGATGAGTGCTACCAGCGTTCATGTGTGCAGCTCTGGATGTGACTGTAGCTCAGGTTGTAACTACCATTAGTACTATAAGTCATAATTGCGTGTGCAGCTCTGAAAGTGGATGCATCTCAGGCTGTCACTAGTATTAGTGCTATAAGAGAACAAAAGGTCGGAATTGTGTTTGCAGCTCTGGATGTGACTATAGCTCAGACTGTAACCACCATTAGTACTATAAGAGAACAGATGGTCAGAATTGTGTGTGCAGCTCTGGATGTGACTGTAGCTCAGGCTGTAACTACCATTAGTACTATAAGAGAACAGATGGTCAGAATTGTGTGTGCAGCTCTGGATGTGACTGTATCCCATGTTGTTACTAGTATTTGTACTATAAGTCATAATTGCGTGTGCAGCTCTGGAAGTGGATGCATCTCAGGCTGTCACTAGTATTAGTGCTATAAGAGAACAAAAGGTCGGAATTGTGTTTGCAGCTCTTGATGCGACTGTAGGTCAGGTTCTGACTAGTATTAGTACTACAAAGGCAGAATTGTGAGTGCAGCTCTGGATGTGACTAGAGTATGAGATGAAGTAGCCTCATTTCCTCACTGTATGTGGCTGGAGTTACACTATGCCCGGTTGCGGGCGCCCTCGGCCTCTCCTGCAGGTGCTGCTCTGCTCCGGCTTTGACGTGCTGTCATTTTTGTCTGTTTTTATTCCGCTCGGGTTCCTTCTTGTTTTACATTATTTTTTCGGTTTTTTTGGAAAGTTTGGGCGCCGCTGAGAATTTCAGCTTTTCATTACATAATTATTAAAAGATTACTTCACCTAAGCAGTGACAGACATATTTTTTAAGTATGACTGACTGATGGACAGACTGGGAATTGCAGAATTAATGGGCACATTTCAATGCTTTGGCAAAGCCTAACAGTAATTACATCTCTCAAGCACTTGATACGTTTTTGGAACGAGCCCAGTAGAACCATCACTGAGGCTTTTCCGATTTGACACTTTAACCTGCTCTAAATCATGGCTCCCTCCAGCAGCATGAGAAGCATGGCGTCCGGGGGAAGGCGCCTCTGACGGACGCTGTGAGGGACCTGTTTGCTCTGTGCTCGTCACCTGCTCCCCACCCTAATCGTCTGCTGGTTGGGCCCCTCCGGGCGTTGTCAGGACATGGGCGCGGCCGCTGCGCTCTCAGGCCGCAGGGTTGGGTTTGAATGCAGCTCATTTACACTGGGAAATCTGCTCAGGGTCTCGTTGCAGTTTTTCCCTCTATTAATTTTGACATTTCCCCCATTTCCCACAAATTATCGCTGTTTTATAATTTCCATGAAAAACGTTTCCTGAATCTGTTTCTTTACAAAAAACACTGAAACTTGTCCCCAAACAACAAAACAGGAGAAAAGATCAACCAAGAAGCTCTATAGTATCGAGCGCACCTCATAATTATACTGGAGCCCATTGTCTTCTTAATCAGCTATATACCCACACTGTGCTAATCAGGTAGCATGTGGGATATAGCAGCGGGGTTCTTCCATATCATGGGGTCTCCATGTGCTTTATTACCCTGTACTAATCCTGAGCTATATCCTGTATTATCCTCCAGAGCTGCGCTCACTATTCTGCTGGTGCAGTCACTGTACATACATTACTTATCCTGTACTGATCCTGAGTTACATCCTGTATTATACTCCAGAGCTGCGCTCACTATTCTGCTGGTGCAGTCACTGTACATACATTACTTATCCTGTACTGATCCTGAGTTACATCCTGTATTATCCTCCAGAGCTGCGCTCACTATTCTGCTGGTGCAGTAACTGTGTACATACATTACTTATCCTGTACTGATCCTGAGTTACATCCTGTATTATCCTCCAGAGCTGCGCTCACTATTCTGCTGGTGCAATCATTGTACATACATTAGTTATCCTGTACTGATCCTGAGTTACATCCTGTCTTATACCCCAGAGCAGCACTTACTATTCTGCTGGTGCAGTCACTGTACATACATTACTTATCCTGTACTGATCCTGAGTTACATCCTGTCTTATACCCCAAAGCAGCACTTACTATTCTGCTGGTGCAGTCACTGTACATACATTACTTATCCTGTACTGACCTGAGTTACATCCTGTATTATCCTCCAGAGCTGCACTCACTATTCTGCTGGTGCAGTCACTACACATACATTACTTATCCTGTACTGATCCTGAGTTACATCCTGTATTATCCTCCAGAGCTGCACTCACTATTCTGCTGGTGCAGTCACTGTACATCCTGTACTGATCCTGAGTTACATCCTGTATTATCCTCCAGAGCTGCGCTCACTATTCTGCTGGTGCAGTCACTGTGTACATACATTACTTATCCTGTACTGATCCTGAGTTACATCCTGTATTATCCTCCAGAGCTGCACTCACTATTCTGCTGGTGCAGTCACTGTATATACATTACTTATCCTGTACTGATCCTGAGTTACATCCTGTATTATCCTCCAGAGCCCTCTGTCTGCTGGTGCAGTCACTGTACATACATTACTTATCCTGTACTGATCCTGAGTTACATCCTGTATTATCCTCCAGAGCTGCACTCACTATTCTGCTGGTGCAGTCACTGTATATACATTACTTATCCTGTACTGATCCTGAGTTACATCCTGTATTATCCTCCAGAGCTGCTGCTATTTCTGCTGGTGCAGTCACTTTACATACATTACTTATCCTGTACTGATCCTGAGTTACATCCTGTATTATCCTCCAGAGCTGCACTCACTAGTCTGCTGGTGCAGTAATTTTACATACATTACTTATCCTGTACTGATCCTGAGTTACATCCTATATTATCCTCCAGAGCTGCACTCACTATTCTGCTGGTGCAGTCACTGTGTACATACATTACTTATCCTGTACTGATCCTGAGTTACATCCTGTATTATCCCCAGAGCTGCACTCACTATTCTGCTGGTGCAGTCACTTTTACATACATTACTTATCCTGTACTGATCCTGAGCTACAATCCTGTATTATCCTCCAGAGCTGCACTAACTATTCTGCTGGTGCAGTCACTGTGTACATACATTACTTATCCTGTACTGATCCTGAGTTACATCCTGTATTATCCTCCAGAGCTGCACTCACTATTCTGCTGGTGCAGTCACTTTACATACATTACTTATCCTGTACTGATCCTGAGTTACATCCTGTATTATCCTCCAGAGCTGCACTCACTATTCTGCTGGTGCAGTCACTGTACATACATTACTTATCCTGTACTGATCCTGAATTACATCCTGTATTATCCTCCAGAGCTGCACTCACTATTCTGCTGGTGCAGTCACTTTACATACATTACTTATCCTGTATTATCCTCCAGAGCTGTGCTCACTATTCTGCTGGTTGTTATTGTAATCTGTCAGCAAGAGGGTAGACAGAACCAGCACTAGCAGCTTGTCCTCGTGTGCTGACTCCCCTCTATCATCGCCAGCAGGAGGTTTTTCTGTATTTTGTGCCTCGGTCTCTCTTCTGTGGGATCGGAGCAGACAGGTTGGTGTTAAGCCCCCGCTCCTCCCAATCAATGAATCTTGAGCCCCCAGTCGTCCTTCCTGGGACTCTTTGGTAGGTACTGACCACTACATACCAGGGACCCCCGTAGACCTGCTGGAAATGCTCTGACCCGAGCGTCTCCTTGTTAGAGTCATTACTGGTCACTAATACCCCCCCTGCCGCAGGCGCCATTGTCAGCAGATAGCGGTGGTATTGTTGTGCTGTGTCCTCTGTGGGATGGTTGACTTTGCAGTTTCACCTCTGTATACTGTCTGTATCTTCTTGGCGCGGCTCCGCTCCCCTTGGATAGTATTCGGGGGGCTCGGGTATCGCTGGGGCCTCGTCTTTGTTTGCTACATTTGGAGAAGCTCTTTATCCTGCAGAGAAGACTGAATTTTAATTGTGAGCTCCACGTTGCGATGAGCTGGGCCCCCGGCACCTTCTGTACGGAGCTTCCAGGCTATTAAGCTCTTCTAAATATTCCCCGCACCTGTCCGGATCATACATCTCCGCTGTCACCGAACATATGGACAGTAAATAGCGCTCCTGCAATAACACCGGTAACAACCGCAGCCGAGTCACCTTCAGCTCATTTATCTGTCGTGATTTATGGACTAAACCCACCGGTACTGCAAAACCTGGTGCACAAGATGCAGAAGGAAGCTGCACTGTACTGCTCAAGTAGTGTGCTCCATAGATGACAGCAGAGACCCCCTAATACTGCAGGTGGAGACCCCCCCTAAGACTGCAGATAGCGACCCCCCCCCTCCGAAATACTGTGGACGGAGACCCCCCTAATACTGCAGGAGGAGACCTCCCTAATACTACAAAACCTGGTGCACAAGATGCAGAAGGAAGCTGCACTGTACTGCTCTCCTCTAGTGGTGTGCTCCATAGATGACAGCAGAGACCCCCCTAGTATGGCAGGTGGAGACCTTCCTAATACTGTAGGAGGAGACCCCCTAATGCTGTGGATAGATACCTCCCTAATTCTGCAAAAAGAGACTTCCCTAATACTGTAAGCGGAGACCTTCCTAATGAAATGGAAGTAGCCCCAAAGTAGTCTGTCCTTGTGGGGTCTCCAAATTAGCTTAAAAATAACAAAGGGGGCACCGAGAAAGAACATCACAACTTGCCCTGTTGATGTGAAAATGCTTTCTGCCTTTATTCACAAAATGGCAGCTTTTTATACTTTTGCAAATTAGTAGATAAGAAACATCACATAGACCTGGCTACTGGATACATCCTTATCTAAGACCACTCCCCACTCTTCAGGAATGTCTGAACACAGGGAGTAACTTCCAACTAGGCGCCATCTTGGATTACACGACGATCTCTACAAACTACTACAGGCAGCCATTTTGTTAACACATTAGTGACAAGAGATATACAGACAGCTTTACATGCATGCTGTATTACATAGGTATGTGAGGTATACACTAACTAATACATTAAAATGGAGACACAAAGGATCAAACTTATATATAACCTTTGTTCCCATCCACAACACTAATACTGTAGGAGGAGACCCCCAATACTGCAGGTGGAGATCTCCCTAAGGCCATGTTCACACGGCTTAATTGCGGGACGTAATTACGCCCCGCAATTACGCCGTGTGGACGGGGGCGGAGCGGGAGCGGGGGAGTGAGCGGGGGGCTGGCACTTCGCCGGCCCATAGACCCTCACTGCTAGCGGCGCGTATACGCCGCTAGAAAGTGACGTGTCAGTTATCTCCCCGGCCGGCGGATTCGCCGAGCTGGGAGAGGAGACGTAATCCATAGATCTCTATGAGAACTGTGAATTACCGTAATGAATGGGCCGTTTTCGGCCCGTAATTGGCGCACTCCGGCGCGTAATTACGGACCGAAATACGCGCCATTTTAAGCCGTGTGAACATGGCCCAAGACTGCAGATAGCGACCCCCCCCCTCCCAAATCCTGTTGGTAGAGACCCCCTAATACTGCAGGTGGAGACCCCCCTAAGACTACAGATAGCGACCCCCCTCCCAAATACTGTTGACGGAGAGCCCCATAATACTGTGGGAGGAGACCCCCTAATACTGTGGATAGAGTAGAGACCCCTGTAATTACCGCAAGAAGACCTTCCTAATACATCAGATAGAGAACCCCGTAATTACTGCAAGAAGACCTTCCTAATACTGTGGATAGAGACCCCCACCCTCCCCCCCCAACACTGCAAGCAGAGACCTCCCTAACACTGCAGGGAGACCCCTAATACTGCAGGTGGAGACCCCCTAATACTGTGGATAGAGACCCCCCCTAATATTGTGGGTGGAGACCTCCCTAATATGGCAGATGGAGACCTTTCTAATACTGCATAGAGACCCTCCTAATACTGCGGATACCGACACCCCTCCCCCCCCAAATACTGTGGGCGGAGACCTCCATAATACTGCAGGCGGAGACCCCCATAATTCGCGGAACCCCATAAATGCAGGAGACCTCCATAATACTGCAAGCGGAGACCCCCATAATACTGCAAGCGGAGACCCCCATAATAATGCAAGTGGAGACCCCCATAATACTGCAAGCGGAGACCCCCATAATACTGCAAGCAGAGACCCCCATAATAATGCAAGCAGAGACCCCCATAATAATGCAAGCGGAGACCCCCATAATAATGCAAGCGGAGACCCCCATAATAATGCAAGCAGAGACCTCGCTAACACTGCGGGTGGAGACCCCCTCTCCTAATACTACAGGTGGAGACCCCCTCCCCTAATACTGCAGGTGGAGACCCCCCGTTGGGTGTTATAATCCATCTGTCCTCCCCCCACACAATGCATGGTCGGCCGCCCCCCTGTGTGGGGCAGGGGTTTTGCACCAGATGTTTCTATGGGCTGCTCATTGATTTCATGTTCTCCTCCTGCTACAGGTGGAAGCGAATCTTCGTGGGACAAGGAGAAGCTGCAGTCTCCAATCACTACTGGCGGCTCCCAGCATGCACTGGGGCACGTCACCCTGTCAGGACAGTCCGGCATTGGAGGCGCCCATCCATTAAGTCCTCTCCAGCAGAATCACCTGCTTTCTAACAGTATGTATACAGCAGCATATACACACATTATATAGCTTCTACTCCAGTCACCCCCAGAGCTGCATTCACAATGCTGGTGATCCCATCCCCTCTTGCTGTTTCAGTGTCTGAATAGATCATATTATGATGTATGGCAAATTACATTGCATTATGGGAGAACGGCTGTGATGTTAGGACTCACCACAGCATCGACAAATCCCATAAAGCAATCAGTCTTGTGACTGCAGCTTTGGGTGTGACTGGAGAATGATGAGAGCTGTGACTCTCAGGACGCAAGGAGTAAAACAGAGTAATAGAATATGTTATTACAAAGCGATATGTATCATACTTGTAATAATAATATGTGACCGGTCATCGCACTCCAGCACATAGAATTGTATATTGCACAGTTCTGTTACTTTGTATTTCAGTTTCTTAACATTTTGCAAAACCTCTGCTTGCTGTCAGTGAATGTCATTGGCTAAATTACATACTCCTGCTCATAGCTGAAGACTTGTTTCTTTGTATCAGTCTAGAAAATTCTCTGCTCAAATCGCTCTCCTGTCTCAGACTCCCCTTCACTGATACATTGTAACAAATCCTCACTTGTGTTTCAGGGCAGGTTTTCATTCTTTGAAGGTAATTAAAGGGGTCATCTCACTACAGGGATCACTGCTGCTTTTTATGTTAAAGATCTCGCAAAAACAAGTCATATTATAAAATGTGTCCATTAACAGTGTCCTACCTATTCCTAGATATCCCCTCTTGTATGGGCTGCATCAGCTCCTCAGGTCGCTATAGCTACAGACCTGTTCTGTCTCTCCTGATAGGCTGCCAGTACTGGTTGCTATAGCTACAGACCTGTTCAATCTCTCCTGATAGGCTGCCAGTACTGGTTGCTATAGCTACAACCTGTTGATCTCTCCTGATAGGCTGCCAACACTGGTTGCTATAGCTACAGACCTGTGTGATCTCTCCTGATAGGCTGCCAGCCTGGTTGCTATAGCTACAGACTGTTCATCTCTCCTGATAGGCTGCCAGGACTGGTTGCTATAGCTACACACCTGTGTATCTCTCCTGATAGGCTGCCAGCGTGGTCGCTATAGCTACAACCGTTCATCTCTCCTGATAGGCGCCAGTACTGGTTGCTATAGCTACAGACCTTTTTAATTTCCCCCGATAGGCTGCCAACGGGTTGCTATAGCTACGGGACCTTTTTAAAACCTCCCCTGTTTAGGCCCTCCAGCACGGGTTTTTGCTATAGCTCCCAGAATTTTTTTTCAATCTCTCCTATAGGCGGGCCAGACTGGTTGCTATAGCTACAAAACCTTTTTTTAATCCCTCCTGTTTAGGCCCCCAGACTGGTTGTTTAAGCAAACCTGACCTTTTTAATTTTCCCCCTGTTAGGTCCCAAGACTGGTTGCTTTTAGTACAGACCTTTTTTGACCCTCCTGATAGGCTGCCAGCACGGGTTTTGCTATAGTACGGCCCTGGTTTTCTACTAAAGCTATGGAAGCCAGTAAACACCCCCTGAATTCAAAATAAAAACCAAAAAAAACTGGGGCTGGGAAGAAATAAATTTAGTGAGACAACCCCTTTTAAGATTGTTCCTATTCACTGACAGCAAGCAGTTTTTAAAAGCAACGTGTAAGTAAAGCCAAAGCCTGTTAGAAAGTTTCGCATTTGCAGGACAGGGTTGACTGTTTTTTAAAAAAGGGGGAACTGGAGCCCTGTTCCCCACGGCCGGTGATATAAGACGTGTGGGTTGTTGTATAATTGATGTCACGTTATAGCGCGGAGCAGATCATGAAGTCGCCGTCTCTGATTAATTCAGTTATAGAGAAGCAGAGTGAGTTGTGGTTGGGATGAAGAGATGTGGAGTGCGGCCGTGTGTGACCCGGGGCTCTATCCCGCCGTAGGCGCCGCGGCAGGCGCTGACTGATTCCCCTTTTCCCGGGTTTGGGGTCCCCGGGGCTCGCTGGGGGTCTCCCGCTGCGGTTTGGGGGGGCAAAAATCCCATGAACCCAAAACCCCCCGTCACCGCAGACGGTTATCTTCATGCAGATACGTTGTGACATCACGGGTCCCCTCCAGAGGGGGAAGAGAATGACTGGGGGGTTTTTAAGGACCCCCAAAAAATTTTTTGTCTTATACCCCAATCACCCCCCAAAGAGCCCCGTCACTATTTTTCTGTTACATTCATCTTTTGCCCCATCACATCCAGAGCTGTACTCACTATTTGCTGGTACATCATGCCCTTAAAAATTCCAGTAACACCCGGGACTGTGGCCCTTTTTTCTGCGGTTAAAATTTTTCCTTACACCCCCAGTAAACCTCTAGAGCGCAGTCCTATTCGGCCGGTTTTTCATGCCCTTATGCCCCAAAGTCACATCAGAGCTGCAGTCACTATTCTGCTGTTAGATCATGTCTTATGCTCCAGTCACCTCCAGAGCTGCAGTCACTATTCTACTGTTAGATCATGTCTTATGCTCCTGTCACCCCCAGGGGGCTGCAGTCACTATTCTGCTGTTACTTTTGTCTTTTTGCTCCGCCCACATCCAGACTGAAACTCGCTTTTCGGGCTTTTAAAAATCCATCTTATGCTCCACTAAATTTCCGGGACCTGAAACCCCACTATTCTGCTCTAACATCGTCTTATTCTCCAGTCACATCCAGAGCTGCAGTTATAAGTCTGCTGTTACATTGTCGCAGTCACAGTTTTCTAATGTTTTATCAATTTTTAAAAGCCCCACACCCAAAGCTGTAGTCACAATTTGCGGGTTGCTTCAGTCCCGTATTTCCAGTAACTCCAGATTGTCACATTACTGTTGTTACATCATCTCTTATTCTCCAATCACATCCAGAGCTGCAGTCACTTTTCTGCTATTACATTGTGTCCTACACTCCACTCACATCCAGAGTTGCAGTAACAATTCTACTATTACATTGTGTCCTACACTCCAAATCCCCTCCGGGATCCAGTTTTATTCTCTTACATTAAGTCTCAAAATTTTTTCCCTTTTTGCTTTTTAACAAAAATGCCCTTATCCCTTTGCCATCTAGAGCTGCAGTCACTTTTCTCTGAATATATCATATCTTGTTCTCCATTCACATCCAAATCTGCAATCATGATTCTGCGGTAACATCATGTTTTATTCTTTGGAGGGTACAGAGGGGTCTGGAGGAGGATAGGGGGGGGTCTGGAGGAGGAAAAGGGGGCG
>JAODAL010017928.1:0-76229 GCA_025379985.1 Phyllomedusa bahiana | reverse complement strand
ATTATTCAATGTCATTTTTTTCTTAGCTCTAAAAAATTTAATTTTACTCCTTTTTGGGCTCCCCCCTCTTCTCTCTGTTTTTTTACTTTTTTTAAATTTTTGGGCCATTTTTGGGGCCCAGGGGATTTTTAAAGGGGTTTTAACAGACCCTCTCCAGGGGAAGGGAAGGGGGGAAAAAACCTTGCAGCTGCTTTGACCAAAAAAATTTCCACTAACATCTTGTATTTTTTTTTAAAATCCCCCTTTTGATACTGTTGGGGGAAACCCCCCCGCCCCCCCCGCCCCCCCTTATTTTTCCCTTTTTATATGCAGTCTCTGGGCATTTTATTTAATGAAAACCAATGGGGATATTAAATTGAAGACTGGAGGAGATTCAACAAAGTCTGGTTTCTGTAATCTGATTAATTAAAGACCCAATGAATGAAACATTGTGAAAAAAATGGTGAAAACCGAGAAAGAAAACCCACAAAAAGGAGGGATGCCTCTAGAAATTTGGTTTATCCCCCCCCCCCTCCAGTGCGGAGTCAAGCACACTTTTCCCAGTACTGCTCTTAATATCCTCCATCTTGTGCTTCGGGAAAAGGAAATTATCTTCCCCAAAAGCTGGATCACAGCTACCTGCCCCTACTCCCTCTATAACGTACTCCATGTGCTACTTCTAGTTTTTGTATACCCCTCCAGTGCTGGAGTCACGGCAACACTGCTCAGAAACTGATTATAATTCCCCCATCTGCTGCTGCTTTAGTAAGTTTTATATCCCCCCCAGTGCGGGAGTCACAGCTACACGGGCCCCAGTGCGCCTAAAAATGCCCTCCTCTGCGTTTTCTAGTAAGTTTTTAAATTCCTCCGTGCTGGATCACAGCTACACTGCTCAGAAATTGCCTATAATTCCTCCATGCTGCAGCTTCTAGAAGTTTTTATATTTTTTCCTAAAACATGAGTCACAGCGACACTGCTCAGTACTTCTCTAAAATTTGTCCCCCAAATTTTCGGGCTTCTAGTAAGTTTTATATTTCTCCAATAAAAAGCTCCCGGCTTATTACTGCTCTTGATGCCCTCTATCTGCTTCTTCTATTTAAAGTGTTATACCCTCCCCCCATGCGGGGGCACAGCTACATGTCAGTACTTCCCTAAAAAATTTCCTCCATGCTGCTGCTTTTGTAATGTTATATCTTTCCAAGTGGATCACAGATAAAACTCTCAGTGTTTGCCCCTATAATGTCCTCCTGCGCGCGTCTAAAAAGGTTTATATCTTTTTCAAAGCTGGAGTCTCAGATACACGCTCACCCTGCTCTATAATGCCCTTTCCAGGGCTGCTGCTTCTATAATTTTTTATATCTCCCCAGGGGTGGAGTCACAGCTCCCACTGCCAAACTGCTCTTTTTAATACCTCCAGCTGTGTTCTATTTAAGTGTTTACCCTCAGACCCTGGGGGTATCAGCTACACTGCAAATTAAGGGCTCTTAATGTCCCCCCATCTGCTTTTAAAAAAAATTTATTAAAACCCCCCAGTCCCTGGAGTCACATCCCCACTGCTCAAAACTGCTTTTAAAAGGTCCCCATTCCCAAATTTTCTAGAAAGTTTATATCGCCCCCTGTGCGGGAAAGCCCACACCCAAAAACCCCCAAAACACTGCTCTATAAATATCCCCCCTACTGCTGTTCTATACATGTTATTTCCCCCATGCTGGATTAACAGCAAACACTGCTCAAAAACTGCCTAAAATTTCCCCCAGGGCTGCTGTCTTCAAGTAAGTGTTTATTTTTCCCCGCAAATTAAAAAAGGGCCCACAGTACACTTCAAATACTGCCCCTTATAATGTCCTCCAGCTCGTTTGCTTCTAGAAAGGGGTTATATCTCTTCCCGTGCTGGAGTCCAGCTACACTCCCTCAGTACTGCTCTATAAGGGTCTTCCTGCTGCAGCTTCTGTAAGTTTAATCTCTCCTTTGTGGAGCCCACAGCTCCCAAAGCTCAATATCCCTCTATAAAAATCCTCCATGTTTCCCTTTCTAGTAAATTTATATCTCCCCCCAAAACCGGATCCAATACACTGCTCAATACTGCTCTAAAAGCCCTTCCCAAATGTGCTGTTTCCCTAGTAAGTTCATATCCCCCCATTCGGTACACGTTTACACTAAACAGTACTGCTCATAATTTCCCCATGCTGCAGCCTCTAGAAAATTTATATCTCTCCTGTACTGCAGCACAGCTACACTTCTAATATTACCAAAATTTGCCCTCCATCTGCTCTGCTTCTAAAAAGTTTAAATCCCCCCAGTGCGGGATTTAAAGTACCCCTGCTCTTTATTTCCCCTAAAATTTTCCCCCATGCGCTGCTTCTAGTAAGTTTTTAATCTCCCCTTTGGGGCTGGAGTAAACAGCTCACTGCTCAGTACTGCTTAAAATTTTCCTCTATCAAAACGGTTTCTAGTAATTTTTTATATACCCCCCAGTGCTGGAGTCACAGCTACACTGCCTCAGTACGCTCTTTTAAAAACCCCCATGCGCTGCTTTGGGAATGTTTTATCTTCTCCGGGCCCCGGGAGTCACAGTTTAACTGCTCGTGCTGTCTAAAATTTCCTCCTCTGCTGCGCTTCAGTAAGGTTTATATCCCCCCCCCCGGGCGGGGTCACAGCTAAAACTGCTCAGTACTTCTCTTAATGTCCTCCATCTGCTGTTTCTAGTAAAGGTTTTATAACTCCCACGTGTGGATTACATTTAAACATTGCTGGGTGCGGGCTCTATAAATGTCCTCCTTTTGCTGCTGCTTCTGGAAAAATGTCATACCCTCCTCCGGGGGATCTCAGCTACACTGCTCTTTTACGCTCTAAAAAGTCCTCCATGCTGCTGCTTCTATAAAGTTTAAAATCTCCCCCAGGCTGGAGTCAATGCGACACTGCCAGTACTGCTCAAAAATGCCCCCTCTGCAGCTTTAGTAAGTTTTTTATTTCGCCCCAGTGCGGGATTCAAAAGCTACAATGTTTCATACTGCTCTAAAAAGCCCTACATGCTGCTGCTTCTAGTAATTTTAAATATCTCCCCCCATGCGGAGTCTAGCTACACTGCTATTACTGCTCTTTTAATTCCCCCTTTTGCTCTGCTTTTTAGAAAAGTTTATATTTCCCCCTTGCTGGAGCACAGCTACACTGCTCAGTACTGCCAAATAATGCCCCCTCCATGCTGCTGCTGTTTCTATTGTTATATCTCCCCCAGTGCAAAGGTCACACCTATGCTCTCATTTCTGCTTTTATAATACCCCTTGCTGCTGTTTTCTATAAGTTTTATTTCAGCCCCCTGTGCGGGAGTCACAGATAAAATGCTCATTTTAAAGCTTTTATAATATTCTCCATGCGCGGGCCCCTAGTAATTGCTAAAATTTTCCCCCCAGAAAAGGGAGTCACGGGCTAAACTGCTCAAAAATCCCTCTAAAATTTCCCCCAATGTGTGCTTCTAGTAAGTGTTATATCTCCTCCAGTGCGGGAGTCCCCAGCTCACCGCTCAGTACTGCTCTTAAATTCCTCCATGCTGCGGCTTCTATAAGTGTTAAAACCCCCCCCAGTGGGCGGAGTCACAGCTACACTGTTTAAAGTACTCCCTTAAAAAGGGCCCTTTTCCAGCTGTTTGCTGTTTCAAGTAAGTTTTAAAATCCCCAATCTGGAGCCCCCAAACAGAAACCCTGCTCAGTACTGCTTTTTATAATGTCCTCCATCTGCTCGCTTCTAGAAAGTGTTATATCTCCCAATGCGGGAGTCAAAGCTACACTCTCAGTACGGGCCCCCTAAAATGCCTCCATCCTCCCTTCCTGTTTCTCCCTAAGTGTTTTATCTCCCCATGCGGGAGTCACAGCTACATGCCAGTACTGCTATATAATGTCCTCCATGCTGCTGCTGCTTCTATTAAGTGTTAGAGAACTCACATAGCAATGCTGGTTAACAAGAAGCCACAAATTTGTTATTCGCTAAGGGTGTCATGTTTTAAAACTGGTGCAAACTATATATTTGCACTTATCAGTAGGTTCGGGTAGCAATAATCAGTATGTATGAAGGTATCTCCCAGCACTTTATACATTTTTTGCGAGAAATATAAATGCAGCAAAGGTGGTGCACAGAGTATATGTGGCAAAACTTGTCTCAGCCTCACAGCTATGAAATTGGTCTGGATTTGTATCACAGTTTTGCATCACTCTCTATTGAGTCACATTCATAATGTATCTAATCTGATGAATCTGGCGCGACGTCCTCTAAAAATTGAAGCAGACAGAACAGTCGAGGGGCTAAGACATTATTTTTCGCCCTAAGGTTCTAAGTCCTCTTTGGGACCTGTAAGGCCGTGTTCAGGTGCTGTATTGCGCTTTTGAAATTATGCACTTGCAAGCGTTTGATTTCAACAGTGCAAATGATGCACAATAGCCCTGAGGTAGATTTCTGTCTCCATACCTATCTCTGTTCTGGCGTGTATATTGACAAGTCAATTCTTGTCAGACATGCGGTAATTTACAATTATAAAATATGCGGCGTGTGATTGACGCCACAGATTTTAGATTAAAGTCTATGACAGGTGTATCGAACATCGTTTGGGGCGTATTTTGGCTCGTACTTCAGCAAAATTACACTAATAATATGTGCTAAAATGCATCCCAAAAGGCGTCATGTAAACAGCCCCTAACACCTGCTACAGCTGTAGTTACCCCACTCCTACCAGTAAAGAAATATCAAGGAAATGGTATAGACAAAGGGGAGGAGCCTAAAGTAGACAATGTACAAAACTAGTATATTTCAACTGGCAGTTATGATATCAGATGCTCTTTGTAGATCTCACTGCTGATAGGAGCCATCATTGTATGTGAGGGTCTCATATCTCCTGGTTTGTTATGTATTCATCCCTCAGATCTGGCAGGAGATGTGTCCATGACTAAGTCTGGATGTTCTCAGTCACTGACAGACAGTAGACAATGGCCGGTGTAAAGGAGATGCTTCTTCTCATCATCTTCCAAGGTAACATCAGCTCAGTCTTCAGATGTAACCAGATAGAAGGCAACATTGTAACTGCAGCCTCATGTTGTGTCGTTGTCTCCAGGCTTCTATCTGGGATCGGGAGGTCAGCGGTGGACGTTCCCTCCTACTATCACTGCTCTGATCGGCTCCTGTGTGGAGATCCCTTGTACATATAATCCTGCCGGGACCTCAGGAACGTCCAGCCCTGTATGGTACTTATACAGCAATTGGGCTTATTCAGAGATCCTGAACACCAAGTACTCTTCTTTTGTAATAGAGGAATATAAAGGTCGGACCTCACTGGTGCCGGGAGATAACAGCTGTGCCCTGCGGATAGACCCTGTGAGAGAAGGAGATGCCTGCAAATATTATCCAGGGATCGCGGAAGATGAAAGAATGAATGCAATGTATGTTCAATATAGAACTGTACGTCTCTTTGTCACAGGTAAATATACCATAAATGACATTTGTAGAACATGATTTACACTTGTTTGTAAGAAACAGAAAACAGCCAAACACTGTGTAGTCAGATCCTGCACCAAATCCCTCCATCTGCTCCTGCTTCCCACTAATCTTCTGGATGTATGTAAGGGGAAGTTCTCTGAGGATAATTGGTGGATGTTCCCTGTGTTATTGGCAGCAGGGGGTCAGAGGTTAGCAATGTAGCTTTCAGTTCCTGGACTCAATTCCAGACAAGGAAAAACTTTGTGGGTTTTTCTGTTCTTTGCATGGGTTCCCCCCCACACTCCAAAAAAGAAATACTGATAAGTTAATTGCAAGTTTTGGATGTGGGCCGCAATGGGTACACTGTGGGCCACGTGTATGAAAGCTGTATAGGTGTAAGGTGTAAGGTGTAAGGTCTAAGTACCCCGGGACTTCAGGAGCTTGAGCTGATCCTCGCATACACCTACTTGCGGGGGGGGTTCAAACAGCCCGTCGGCCCCATAGCCATGCATTACTCATGGTGCATAAGTGCCATGAATAACTGACATGTCACTTATCTCCCCGCGCGTCGTATTATACGCCCGGGGAGAGGGGGCATAATCCATAGTTCTCTATGGGACCTGTGGATTACCATAATTATGGGGCGCATTTCGCTCATATTTGAGCGCAGTACGGGGCAAAATACGCGGCGAAATGCGCCCCAGTTTAAGCCATGTGAACATAGCCTTAGACTCTCTTTGTTGCCCATAGAAGCCAATCAGAGCTCACCTTTCAGTTTTTCAGCGCACTATATGAAAAGAAAAGGGCGCTCTGATTGGTTGCTGTGGGTAACAAAGAAAGTCTGAGACCTGGACAGTTTTCATACATGTCGCCCTAAGTGACAATAATCTCTGTAACGCGCTGCGGAATATGTTCCCGCTATATAAACTTATACAATAAATAATATATTTAATTAAAAAAGTTAATATTTCCAGACTTTGATAAACATTTTCTGATAAAATTTTTCAGATTCTCCAGGAAACATTGGTCTTTATGTACCTGACTATATAAGAGAAGGAGCCACCACCATACGCTGTACTATCACACACACCTGCGGCTCCCGTCCTCCTTCTCTACAATGGAACAAACCTGGTCGGGTAACAAATAAGTCAGTGGATTTATCTAAGGGATACTGGAGAGAAGAATCAGAACTGACTTATATCCCTTCCTATGAGGATGATGGGAGTCCTGTTGAGTGCACGGCTACATATCCCAATGGACTAAAAGCTATAACATCAAGAAAACTGAACATCATCTGTAAGTTTCATTGGTGACTGGATACAATGTTACTAACCCCTTAAAAGGTCTGTCCAGTTTGTATAAAAATGTAACAAGTAAACTACTGATGCCCCATAAAATAAATAAAGCCCCCACTCCCCCCCCCCTCGCTCCTCTGTTCCGGCGCTGGTCTCTCTGGTCTTCTGTTTGCATTCCTCTTCCTCCTATCGAGGACGTCACCACTACAGTCACTGATTGGCTGCCGCAGTCACATGTCTTTGCTTACATCACTATTCAGAGATGTTCACTTCCAAATGATGATGTAAGCAGAGACATGTGACTGCGGCAGCCAATCAGTGACTGTAGTGGTGACGTCCCCGATCGGAGGAAGAGGAAGGTAAGTAGAAATCCAGAGAGACCGGCGCTGGAACAGAGGAGCGGAGAGAGGAGAGTATAGGTCTCTTTTATATTAAGTCACCGCAGGGGCGTTGTTAGGGTCCTAATACATCTGGGGCTCTGGCCCTCTGTCTTATAGTTTGCTCAATAGGGCGGAGTTCACACAGCATTTTTTACACCACATCGTGAACTGTGGCATGTGTTTTTACAGAAAATACTGCATGTTCCTATCAGTTTACTTTCCAGGTAGTCCTCATAGATCCTTTACATCACCTCAGCAGTGCAGAGTAGAATGAGAATCAGCGCTGAGAAATTTACTTTTCTAAAACCTCTCACCTATATATGACACAGTAATACCCCTAAATAATAGTCATACAGGTACCAAATATTACACCTATACATGGAGCAAATATATCATACATATGATTGTTACTAAAGAAAATCCTACAATACCAAGACCGAATAATATTACTGCTTAAGGACCAAATAATCCTGCCAGACCAGGGCCGGACTAGGAATAAAAATCAGCCCTGGCACTATCCCCCACCAGCCCACATACAATATCCGCTTACAAAATTTCCCTTGTTCTCGCACCTCGCCACTTTCTAAAATAACCTACACTATAAAGCTGCATTTTTCGTGTTTTTGGTGCGTTTTTGTGCAGAAAGGCAGAGTAGTTAATGCTGAACACTTCTGCACAAAAAAACACATCAAAAAATGCAAAAAAAAACGTTCTGTGTGAAAGCAGCCTACACACAAGCAAGAGAGAAACAGTGGTGCAGAGAAACCCCTCATCACAGAGTCAGGTGTGCACTTGCTTTACAATCCGGGACAAGCCCACTGACACTACATAAGCACCAACATAACCTACAACACCACAATCACATCCCAGTAGTCAGGTCACCATCACAGGAATACAGCACTGATTCAACACAGAAGTAAAATGACCCCTGACAGCAGGGACTCACAGGAGACGTCATCTCTGATGGGAGTTGTTCTCTTCTCCTTTTCTTCTCCTTCTGGCCCAAACCTCCATGATGTCTTCCCTGATGAGTCGTTCCCTTCCATTTTTTCTCTGTCCGGTACAGCATGCAATTTCTTATTCTCGCGGTAACTACTCGTCCCTGTAGAATTTACCACAAATACATCTTAGACTCCTCTCTTTTCCAGCACTTTCCTATCAATTCCCCAAACAGCGTATGTTAGACCCTAAAAATTAGAAATTAAAAAAATGTCATATAAGTGGCATGTAAATGGGTTTAGACCCCCATTAGTTAGGTAAACAGGGCCTTCCTCCATTAATTTGGTAGGTAGACAGGGCCTACCTCTGTAACTAGCCAGGTAGCTAGGGCTGCCCCCAGTAACTAGCCAGGTAGCTGCGGCTGCCCCCAGTAACTAGCAAGGAAGCTGGGGCTGCCCCCAATAACTAGCCAGGTAGCTGGGGCTGCCCCAGTAACTAGCCAGGTAGCGGGGCTGCCCCAGTAACTAGCCAGGTAGCTGGGGCTGCCCCCAGTAACTAGACAGGTAGCTAGGGCTGCCCCCAGCAACTAGCCAGATAGCTGGGGCTGCCCCCAGTAACTAGCCAGGTAGGGCCAGTAATTAGCCAGGTAGGGCCAGGGGCAGTAACTAGCCAGGTAGGGCCAGTATGTAGCCAGGCAGGACGAGGATGTAAGTAGGCAGGGCCAGTATGTAAGCAGGCAAGGCCAGTATATAAACTTGGCAGGGCCAGTATGTAGGCAGGCATGGCCAGTATATAAGGTAGGCAGGGCCAGTATATAGGTAGGCAGGGCCAGTATATAGGTAGGCAGGGCCACTTATAGGTAAGCAGGGCAAGTATATAGGTAGACAGGGCAGTATATAGGCAGGCAGGGGAAGTATATAGGCAGGGCCAGTATATAGGTAGGCAGGGCAGTATATAGGTAGGCAGGGCAGTATGTAGCCAGGCAGGACCAGTATATAGGCAGGGCAGTATACAGGTAGGCAGGGTAGTATATAGCCAGGCCGGGCAGTATATAGCCAGGCAGGGGCAGTATATAGGTAGGCAGGCAGGGCAGTATATAGGTAGCAGGCAGGGCAGTATATAGGTAGATAAGCAGGGAAGTATATAGGTGGCAGGCAGGGCAACACCGGCCCCCTCGGCGGGCGCTCCGGGCCGGCCCTGTGGCCCGCCGGACAATGCCACGGTTGCCCTATGGGCAGTCCGGGCCTGTGCCCGACCCTATCTAAATACGACCACCACATGTGGCTACCAGCTCTAAACAGGAGCTCTCCAGACATATATCACCGCCATACAGTGACCAGGTAGTGGTAGACTCTAGTTGTATGTAGACTCTGCAGAAATATAAGTGATCACAATGCAATTACATAAAGTGACTCACAGGAGACGTTTCCTCTGATGGGAGTAGTTCTCTTTCCATTTTCTTCTCCATCAGTCCCAGACCGCCATTATGACTTCTCCCGGCCACAACTCATCTCTGCAGAATTTACTACACAAACATTTTAGAATCTTCACTTTCCAGCAGCTATATAGCTACTTTGGGGCGGGGGTTATATACCTACCTACCTAATGGTGGCCTATATTGGAAATCATATTTATGTTCCATCCTCCACAGCAACCTATATAGGACCCCAGTAGGTAAGGAGGTATATAGACCTCCCCCCAACAGTAGGGACGTAGGTCTATATAGGTCCCCACAAAGTAGACAGGTATATAGGCCAGCCCCCCATTAAATAGGTAAATATATAGGCACTTTCAATAGCTAGGAAGGTAAATGGGTCCCTTCAGTAGGTAGGCGGTAGTTATATAGGTCCCACAATAGGAAGGTAGTTATATAGTGCCCCCCAGTAGGCTTGTGGATACATAGGTCCCCCGGTAGGTAGTTATATAGGTACCCCAGTATGTGGACAAGTATATAGGTCCCCTAGTAGGTTGGTAGGTATATCGGTCTTCCTAGTAGGTTGGCAAGTCTATAGATTCCCAAATTGGCAGATATGTAACCCACTATATAGGCAAGTATATAGGAACCCCAGTAGTTTGGTAGGCATAGGTCGCACCAGAATATTGGTAGGCATAGGTCCCCCAGTATACAGGTAAGCATAAATCCCACAGTAAATAAGAAGGCATAGGACCACCCAGTATCATGGATGGCACAGGTCCACCCAGTATATAGCTAGGCACAGGGATCCTCAGTATATAGATAGGCATAGGTCCCCACAGAACCACCCACAACCTGAATGGGAAATGGAAGCAGGGCCGGGACGACGGATAGGCAGAGGTAGGCGATCGCCTAGGGCTGTGCGCAGTCAGGGGCCCCGACGCCCAACCCTCGCCGGACTCCAGGCCGCTGCCATGGGCCTGGAGTGCCTTCGGCCTCTTTAGCTCTATGTGCGTCCGCTGGACGCACATAGAGCTGCGGGCTTCTGCAGAGCAGAGAGCGAGCGCTCCCTGCTCCGCAGACAGAGTCGGACCCGCTCACCGGAGGATCGCTGGATACTCTGGTAAGCCGCAGGGCCGACACCGCGGGACCGCCGGGTCCTCACAGCGCTGAGGACCCGCCGCAGCCCCGTGCGGCTCAGCTGGCAGCGTCGCGATGAAGTGATGTCATTGCGACGCTGCCTCTCCTCAGACGCACAGCCCGTCATAGGCCGTGCGTCCGAGTAGCGCCGGAGGAGCGTCCCGGCGCTGGAGGCGTGATGACATCATCACGTCTCCAGTGTCGGACTGAAGAGGAGCGTGCGGCCGGGACAGAAGAGGAGCGCGCGGCCAGGAAGGAGGAGGAGCGCGCGGCCAGGACAGAGGTAAGGTGAGTATAAATGTTATTATTTTTACCTGCCTCATAGTGCCCCCATACGCCTGCCTGTGGTCCCCATACGCCTGCCTGTGGCCCCTATACGCCTGCCTGTGGCCCCCATACGCCTGCCTGTGGCCCCCATACGTCTGCCTGTGGCCCCCTATACGCCTGCCTGTGGCTCCCATACTCCTGCCTGTGGCCCCCATGCGCCTGTCTGTGGCCCCCATACGCCTGCTTGAGCCCCTATACGCCTGCCTGTGGCCCCCATACGCCTGCCCGTGGCCCCATACGCCTGCCTGTGGCCCCTATACGCCTGCCTGTGGCCCCATACGTCTGCCTGAGCCCCTATATGCCTGCCTGAGCCCCCATACGCCTGTCTGAGCCCCCCATACGCCTGCCTGAGCCCCCATACGCCTGCCTGAGCCTCCATACGCCTGTCTGTGGCCCCTTACGCCTGCCTGTGGCCCCTTACGCCTGCCTGTGGCCCCATACGCCTGCCTGAGCCCCCATACACCTGCCTGAGCCCCGAGCTATATACCTGCCTGTGTGCCCCTATATACTTGCCTGAGCCCCTATAGCTATATACCGGTCTGTGTGCTCCTATATACCTGCCTGAGCCCCTATAGCTATATACCTGTCTGAGTGCCCCTATATTTATATACCTACCTGTCTAAGGGGACAATATCTATATACCTGCCTGACTGAGGAGACATATATACATATACCTGCCTGACTGAGAGGGCATATCTATATACCTGTCTAACTGAGGGGACTTATAAACCTATAATTAAGGAGTTACTGGAAATGTGAGGATTCTAAAATATTTGTGTCCAAATCCTCAGGGACGAGTATTGGCCGGGAGCAATCAGCATGAAGGTGTGAACCGGATGGAGAAGAAAAGGGAAGGTGAAAAACGCTGATCAGAAATGACGTCTCCTGTGAGTGACTAAATGTAACTGCAGTGTAATCACTTATATGTCTGCAGAGCGTCTACATACAACTAGTATCTACCACATATACCACCGCCCTGTATGGCGGTAGTATATGTAATCAGAGCCTGTGTACACTGGTATCTACCACTATATGGTCACTGTATGGCGGTGGTAATATATGTCTCTAGGGCCTGTGTACTGATAGTCACATGTGGGGGTTGCGTTTGGTCAGGGTCTGGCAGGGGGTATTTGATCCTTAAATAGTAAAGTTTGGGGTCTTGGTTTTGTAGGAGAGTTTCTTAGTAACAATCATTCATCTGGTAGATTTGCTCCATGTATCGGTGGATTATTTAGTGACTGTTATTTAGGGGTATTACTCTGTCAAACGGAGGTGAGCGATTTTGAAAATACTAATTTGTCATTGTGCAGTGACTGCTGAGGAGATGGACAGGAGCTATGTGGAATATGCAGAAAATTTATGACAGGACCTGGCGCAGGGGTGAGAGGAATTAGTGTGGGGGGGGCAATTTTTTTTGGGAGGGGGGGGGGGGGGGGGGGGCGCCATTGGGGTGTACTTGCCTAGGGCACCAAAATGCCTTGTCCCGGCCCTGAATGGAAGCCTGTAGCTGTAGAA
The DNA here is from genome assembly GCA_025379985.1 of Phyllomedusa bahiana. Classification (NCBI taxonomy): domain Eukaryota; kingdom Metazoa; phylum Chordata; class Amphibia; order Anura; family Hylidae; genus Phyllomedusa; species Phyllomedusa bahiana. The sequence goes on along the minus strand of JAODAL010017928.1, from coordinate 63,780 downwards.
TCACCCACAGCCTGAACAGGAAGAGGGAGCCTGAAGCTGTAGAACTGCTCTTAGCCTGAAAAGGAAGTGGAGACTGGAGATGAAGAACCACCCACAACCGGACAAGGAAGTGGGAGTCTAAAGCTGTACAAATGCACACCGGCAGAACAGGAAGATTTTTTTTTAGTTGATGGAGCTGTATGTTTAGGTTGTGTTAGTTTTGGATTGCTTTTAACCCCATAGCAGCCACTACGTATGTATAAAAGTATATATCTAGGGACTGTATGAACCTGAATGTTGTGGTTGTCTAATGGCTGAATGTATATGAGAACTATCACTGAATTAAAACATAGGGCGACATGTATTAAGATCAGTGCGTCGGAGCACCAGTTTTCGAGCGCTCGAAGGTGAAAACTGCGCCTGATTTATGTCGGCGCCCGAGGAGCGCTCATACATGCGGTGAAAAGTTCCCTGCGCCTCGCTAGTGTGTGAGGCGCAATGCGGGACTTAGGCGCATAAGGGACTGCGCCTAACATGTATTCCGATTCCAGACAGGCTGGAAATCTGAGAAAAATCATTAAACATGTTAGTGAAGAGCAAAACGATTTGTCTTTGAAATGAATGAATAAATAAAGTGAAAATTCAAAGTTGAATAAAATCGATTTCAATGTATAGAAAAAGTTGATCATTTAAAATCAAAGGAAATATATATAAGCTCTCCAAAGAAAGAAATAATAGTCCGTAATTACATCCAGATCTCCATAGGAATCCATTGTAAGCTAATAGTTCATTGTTTTAGGCACATTTGGTGATGTTTTTACGGACGTAAATACGGATGTAAATATGTCTTGAATGAAGCCCAGGGAACATAGAAGTCCTGCTTGAGAACCACAGGTCCCAGCCAGACCTGTGCTCTGCTGGCTCTTGCTGGACATACTAAAGAGAATAAAATGTGAATGAAGAACAAAGACATTTAAAACAAACAAAAAAAAACAAACAATACAAACATCTGGGCAACATCTGGGCAACATGTGTGCAACATCTGCATTGACTTATGTGCTGTTACATTAGTGTAATTTCCAGGGACTTGGGAATACATTTGGTAGTGGATATATTTTTATTAAAACCTCACCTATATATTGTCATTAATGTGACTGTCAAAAATGTATTTATACATTGATTTAATTTTTCCTGCACTTGTATATGTGTGTTGATTAAGTAATTCATTTCAATAAGCAAGGCATTTTATTCTTCTTACTGTGGGAAATGGGATCTCGGGGCAAATCCCCTTCTGTAATTACATTGCAAAACAGCCCCACAAAGTGTGGCACGTATCTGCAATGTAATTCCAGAACGGATTTCACCTCTGAAGTACAGTCACCATTATTTACTATGGGGACTGTATCTCCGACGCGAAATCCGTTCCGGATTTACATGTGCCTCATTTTGCCGACCCGCGATCATGCATGCCTCGGACTTTTCAAATTTGCCGCGTCCCGGCCCAGAACGCCCACGGCATGCCTATTACACACCCCTTCATGTTAGGCGCATCTGTAAGTGGCGAAGGTTGCGCCTAACATCGCATCACTGCGTCCGACAGTTGATTCGGACCGGTGAGGCACAGGTTCCACCAGAAATCCGGCGCAAATCCCGATCATACATGTCACCCATAATGTTTATTGGTTAGTTAAAAGCTCATTTATTTGTAAGTGGATTCAAAGCAAATCAACAGGGGAAGCAAAAGAGATAAAACTTGCCGGACTGTGACCTCGGAGCTACAAAACCATTTTTTTTTTTGCTTCTCTTAACAGAGTTATTTTGTGAACCTATGATCTTCTGGTTCCCTGCAGTCACATCTAGGGGGAGATGCCAGAACAGAGGCGCCAGCACAGCAGTTTTAAGGCACATTAAATGAGTGTATAATGCGCCCGAATGTATGAACCTGTCATATGTGGGGTCATGAATCTGGCATGTGGTTTGCCTTGCATAGCATATTTTAGGCACATATGCCTTTTGCATATTGCACCTACCTCTGGTGTACAACTGTTCATACTTACATAGAATAGGGCTGCTGGAGGATGGGGAATATTTCCTGTAGAGGAGAGGAAAGCCTTCAGGATGAGACATGAATAAAGGCTTCCCCAAAATGGGCATTTTTAGCAGATTTGGGGGGTGGGGAAGCTGTGCTCATAGGTACAAGATTTTGTCCGGATTTAGGCCCAGACTGTAAAATCTGCAGCAGGTTCATTATCACTGTGGATGACGCAAGGTTAGTTGGAACGACTGTGGGACTAATTCTAGGGCTGCCCCACCAGCCAATCTGCTGTGGAAAGTTTTAGATTTCTACCTTAGATTTCCTGTGATATCCACATTGGATTTCCCAATATCAGACCTTTTCCTGGTGGACAAACCCTTTCCAGCTGGAACAAACCCTTTCATGGGATTCAGTTGCTTTTCTTCCTCTTCCAGGATTGTATTTTCATCCCTTCTGTTTTCTGCCTCTACAGATGAAGGCTCCGGCCCTTCTGCTGCAGGATCTGAGTGTAACGTCGTCCTTCTAACAACAATTGGGGCCGTCTGCCCGCTGCTGCTCGCTGCACTGATCGCCGCCATTTATTGGAGGTAGGATAATAATAATGAATATTTCTGGGCTGTTTATAAATGATTGTAAAGACTCTTTCACTAACAGAGTCCGATTTCTATGAGATCATCTGATGGATTCCAGAATCATCAGGATTTTTTTTTCAAAGAAGAAAAATAACCCTTAAAGGGGTCGCTCAGGTTCCTATTTAAAAGAAAAAAAATACATCTATTGCTCTAATCTCCAATGTTCCAGAAGTGATGCTGCCCTCGGCTCGGTCTAACGTGGTCTCTGCTTACCCCTGGCTGCTGTGAATGACCGTGGTGGCCAATCGGTGACTTCATTGGTAACATGCCGTACCCTTGACATAACCCCTTGAAACTGAACACTTCACCAGCCATTAACATATCTCAGGGTTCGCTACTGTGCATCAAGGTGGACAGAAACTATCAGGATGGGTTTAGAACAGATTAAAGACTTTTATTATTATTATTATTATTATTATTATTATTTATTTTAAAGCGCCATTGATTCCAGACTTATAGGTAATGTGTCATCCAAAATGACTTATTGTTTAACTCACATTTTTATGTTAAACACATTTTTTAGGAATTTTTGGTTCTGTCTTTTTTTTTAATTTTCCATATCACTTTCAGTATTTTTTTTATTGATTTTAAGTCCTGCAGTTTTCACTTTGGTGACTAAGCCTAATAATAGTCTGACACTTCCTGGTCTGTACAGAAAGATTCTCAGTTGTCTGCTTATTATCAATAAAAGCAGGGTCAAAGTGAAAGGAGACACCAGTGTGAATAAATAACACAGGATCCACCAGTCACAAGAGGAGATGTCACAGCTCTCACCCCTTACTCCCTGCAGAGTGATTTCTTCCTATGTCACAGAGCATGACTAGAAAACTCTCCTACAGAAGTCTATGGGACAGAATCAGTCTTAAGGCTCCTATGTGCATGAAGCTGCTGTATAGTATCTCTCTGACTGCTGTTAAAGCAGTGCAAGCAAGAATGTCTTCCCCACAATCATATATAGACGGCCGAATAGAGAAATCTACAATCAGGAAATAAAAACGGCTGAGAGGAAAAGAATATGGATCAGGGGCTTGATTTAATAAGTAAAAAAAAAAATTGAGACAGATTCCCTTTAAATTTCTTTTATGATTTCCCGCAGTGACACACTGTAACAAACTGCAGCTGTAGAAATTGTCAGCTTATTCCATATCTGTATTGTCTATGAACACATGAATTATTTGCAGTAAAAGTATCATAACTGTTATTCTGGATCTATCCGTCATATTACATTACCTATTACTGTCTGTTAATAATCTTACCGAGCTTCCTGTCTATATAAGCTGTATATTCCTCCTGTACGGCGCTGTGTTAGGTTCACATCTGCGTCAGAGGTTCCGGCACATTGGTGATAACGGACGCTCAGGGATCCGTTTCACAATGGACGCCCCCAGCGTCGGGGTGACCCTATTTATTACAATGGGCCTGTAGGTTTCTGCCGTGGTGTCCATCGACCACACAACCTGCTGAGCTATTTTTTACATAATTCCCAACAGAACTTATGACAGAGGTTCCAAACCAAACCTCCAGCACAGAAGTGACCCAAGCCTTATAGCAATGCAGCATCACCTGCAGGAAGATAACAAAGGGAACAATGTAACCAGGGAAATGGATCAGTTTGTTTTGTTTGTACTTGTCACGAGCAGTGGTAGTGGATCCACTGTACCACCGCAAGCGATGGCATAAGCCAGCGGAATCTAAGTAGGTCCTGGTGTTCACTAGAGCCCGCCGCAAAGCGGGATGGACTTGCTGCGGCAGGAGTCTACCAGGTCGCTTCCACTGATGTGACTTGCTTGCGATGGCAGCCAAGGGTGAGCGTGGTACAGGATCGCTAGACGTAGACGTAGTCAGGGACAGGCCGAAAGGTCAGGACAGGCAGCAGAGGTTTGTGGTCGAGGGACGTAGGCAAGAAGCTACGGTACACAGTATGACGGAAGACTCAGGAACGCTTTCTCAATAGGCAATAGACACTAAAGATCCGGCGCTGGGCCCAGGAAGGGGCAGGCTTTAAATAAGGGCAGCCACTGGCAATGGACTTTACCAGTGTGCTGGCCCTTTAAAGTGAACAGTTCCGGCGCGCGCGCACCCTAGGAGGCAGGCAAGCGCGCGCCGGAAAGCAGAGACACAGTCAGGAGCACGCCGGGGTAAGTTGGAGCACCCGTGACAGTAATATTTATGTAACATACAGGCTCGGACTGGGCCTCCGGGGGATCAGTGAATCCCCAGGTGCCCCCCCCCCCCTTCCCCCTGAGCTGCTGTGGGTCCCGGAGGCAGTGCCGTAGCTCCCCGGGGCCCATCCGCGCATTCGGTCTCTGAACGCCCGGGTCCTGCATCCCGAGCGCCCAGAGACGGGGCCCGGTAGCCGTAGGCGGCGCGTTGAAGTCACATCACCGTGCCGCCTATGCAGGGCGGCAGTAGAAGCCGGCGGCAGCTCGGAGCGGCCGGGAGCAGGTGCCTGAGCCAGGTAAATGGCTGTTTGTTGTTTGTTTTTGTTTTTTTTAATCTACCTACAGGGGCCCTGACTACAAAGGGTGCCCTGGCTAGCTACAAAGGGGGCCCTGGCTGGCTACAAAGGCGGCCCTGGCTACAAATGGGGCCCTGGCTGGCTACAAAGGGGGCCCTGGCTGGCTACAAAGGGGGCCCTGGCTAGCTACAAAGGGGGCCCTGGCTGGCTACAAAGGGGGCCCTGGCTACAAAGGCGGCCCTGGCTACAAAGAGGGGCCCTGACTGACTACACAGGGGGGCCCTGGCTGACTACAAAGTGGGGCCCTAGCTGACTACAAAGGGGGGCCCTGACTGACTACAAAGGGGGGCCCTGGCTGGCTACAAAGGGGGCCCAGGCTTCAGACAAAGGGGGGCCCTGGCTGACTACCATGGCGGGCCCTGGCTACAAAGGGGGCCCCTGTCTGACTACAAAGGGGGCCCTCTCTACAAGGGGCCCCTGGCTGGCTACAAAGGTGGCCCTGGCTACAAAGGGGGGCCCTGGCTAGCTACAAAGGGGGCCCTGGCTGGCTACAAAGGCGGCCCTGGCTACAAATGGGGCCCTGGCTGGCTACAAAGGGGGCCCTGGCTGACTACAAAGGGTGCCCTGGCTAGCTACAAAGGGGGCCCTGGCTGGCTACAAGGGCGGCCCTGGCTACAAATGGGGCCCTGGCTGGCTACAAAGGCAGCCCTGGCTACAAAGGGGGGCTCTGGCTGGCTACAAAGGGTGCCCTGGCTAGCTACAAAGGGTGCCCTGGCTAGCTACAAAGGGGGCCCTGGCTGACTAGAAAGGTGCCCTGGCTACAAAGGGGGGCCCTGGCTGACTACAAAGGGGGGCCCTGTCTACAAAGGGGGGCCCTGTCTGGCTACAAAGGGGGCCCGGGCTGACTACAAAGGGGCCCTGGCTGGCTACAAAGGTGGCCCTGGCTATAAAGGGGGGCCCTGGCTGGCTACAAAGGGGGGCCCTGGCTGGCTACAAAGGGGGCCCTCGCTGACTACAAGGGGAGCCCTGGTTACACAGGGGGCCCTGGCTACACAGGGGGGGCCTGGCTACCTAAAGGGGGGGCCCTGGCTGACTACAAAGGGGGCCCTGGATACCTAAGAGTGCCCTGGCTACCTAAAGGCGGCCCTATCTAGTTAAGGGGGCCCTGCCTAGTTAAGGGGGCCCTGCCTACCTAAAGGGGGAGCTGCATACCTAAAGGGGGCCCAGGCTACCTAAAGGGGGATCTGACTACCAGTGGGGGCCCAGGCTACCTAAAGGGGGCCTTGGCTACCAGAGGGGGCCCTGCCTACTAAAGGGGGGACTGCCTACTAAACGGGGCCCTGCCTACCTCAAGGGGGATCTGACTACCTAAAGGGGGCCAAGGCTACTAAAGGGGGCCCTGACTACCTAAATACTAAAGGGGGCCCTGACTACCTCCACAGTAGCTAAAGGGGAGGGGGCCCTGACATCCTGCACACTAGCTAAAGGAGGCCCCGAACTACCTGCACACTAGCTAAAGGAGGCCCCTAACTACCTGTATACTACGTAAAGGGGCCCTAACTGCCTGTATACTACCTAAAAGAGACCCCTAACTGCCTTTATACTACCTAAAAGGGACCCCTAACTGCCTGTATACTACCTAAAGGGGCTCCCTAACTGCTTGCAGCCTATATAAAGGGGACCATAACTACCTACAGCTTACCTAACTGGGGGCAACCACCTACCTTTAGCCTAACTAACTGGGACTCACCAACACCTACCTACAGCCTACCTAACTGGGGTCCACCAACCTAACTGTAGCCTATCTACTTTCCTAACTGGGTCCTGCTTATCTACCTGGGGGCTGTTTACCTACCCACCTGTGGCTAGGTACCGACCAGCCTGCTGGGGGCTGGCCTACCAACTTATCCAGCGAGAGTCTACCTACCTAAATAGGGCCTGTCTAATTACCTGGGGTCTTGCCTATCTACCTGGTAATATAATTGAGAGGGCAGCAGCCCATAGTTGTAGCATTATCTCCAGGGGGTTAGTCCTCTCCCCACCTTCCAGCCCCTTAGGATACTAGGCCTCTATGTAATTCCTGGTACCCGCTCTCCCACCTCTGGGTAGTTTGTACAGAGGTGGGAATGGGTAAAGAGATGCTGGAAAATTGAGGATTCTAAGATATTTGTGTGTAATTTCTGCAGGGATGAGTGGTGGCCAGGACAAGTCATCATGGACGGTATGTGGTGGAACGGGATGCAGAAGAAAAGGGGAATGAAGATCGGGACTCATGAGATGAAGAGAACAACTCATCAGATAAGACGTTCTCCGGTGAGGCCACCTGATTTAAGGGGTTACTTTTTTAGATTGTAAATGTGATGGTTGACTGAGCTGGAGTCTACCATCTATGTGGCTCATCTTTTGGTGGTGTTGTAGGTTATAACTGAGCTGGTGTCTGACCTCTATGTAGGTCTCTATATTGCGGTGTTGTAGGTTATACCTGAGCTCGGGTGTCTGATTACTATGTGGATCTCCATATGGCGGTTGTTGTAGGTTATTACCTGAGTTAGTGTGACCTTTATGTGGTCTCTATATGATGGTGTTGTAGGTTATACCTGAGCTGGTGTTGACCTCTATGTGGCTCTATATGGTTGGATTGTAGGTTATAACTAGAGCTGCCACACACACACACCACAAGGGTGTCGGGACCCACTGTGTAGGTCCTATATGGCTGTGTTGTAGGTTTTATCTGTGCTTGTGTCTGACCTCTTTGTGGCCTCTATATGGTGGTGTTGTAGGTCTTTACCTGAGCTGGTGTTGACTCTCTATGTGGTCTCTATAGCGGTGTGTTGTTGGTTTATACCTGAGCTGGTGTCAGACAACTGTTGGAGTCTCGATATGGCAGTGTTGAGTTATACCTGAAGCTGGTGGTCTGAACCTGCTCTGTGGCCTCTATATGGTGTCGTTGTTCGGTTAACCTGAGCTGGTGGCTCTGACCTCTATGTTGGTCTCTATATGGTGGGATGTTTTGAGGTTTTTTCCTGAGCTGGTGTCTGACCTCTATGTCTGCGGTCTTATATGGCGTATGCTTGTAGGTGATACCTGAGCTGGTGTCATGTTAATATGTGGTCTGTATATGGTGGTGTTGTAGGTCATATCGGCGTGGGTATTAGTGGCACGTAGTAATGTGTCCCTGATTGGTAAAAGTGACGGGAACACCTGAACACACTTCGTCGATTGGAGTTACACTTTTACTTTCTTGCTGGGAAGTTCCTCAGGCTAAATTTACTCAGGGCAGAGGTTTGAAGAAATTTCGCCTCCCCTCCCCCCCCCCCCCCCCCTCCCCTTGTAACATAATGTGCCATTAATGATCTATACTCAGTGCATCACACCATCAACCAAATCAAAATTATACAGAAAGAATTTACCACAATCTGCTCATATATTAATTACTAGAAAATAGTCATACAGTTTCCAAATAATCTGCTACACCAACCTGAATCCCAAAGACCACTAAGACCACATATCACCAGCACATCAGTGAGCCGTTTGAATACAACACACCATGGGCTCCACATATTCAAACGACATAGGACCCAAATACAGGCAAACCGTGACTACATATCACCAAGCACATAGTGACTGAATATGACAACAACATGTACATTACGGAATACTATCCACTAATATAGTGCAACCTTATGACAGCGCATACAGTGGTGGATACCCGTCTGAACAACAGGCTTTGCACACATATTTAATGGTTACAGTAAGTAATATCTAGGATCACAGGAGGACGTTTGAAAGAGTTGTTTCTTTCTTTTCTTCTTCTTCTCATCTGGCACCAGATGCCATGAATGAAAATACTCCCGAATCTTCACTGTTAAAATTTAAAAATAACAGACACTCTTAAGCTCCTCCTATATCTGGCATTTTCCAACCAATTCCGTATCTCTATACAAACTCCCCATTTTAGCATCTCATATGGTCTAGCCATGTTATAGCCCCTGTAGCCTCGTAGTAGCCCCCTATAAGCCAGGTAGTATCCCCAGATAGCCAGTGATACCCCCTGTAGCCTGTAGATGCCCATGTAGCCGTTTGATGCCCCTGTTGCCAGTTGATGCCGCCCTTTTGCCATGTTGATTGCCCACTGTTATCAGTAGTTGCCCCCTTGTTGCCAGTGATGCCCCCTGTATGCCGAGATGCCACACGTGTAGCCAGTGTGATGCCCCCCCTTGTAGCAGAGATACCCCCATTGTAAGCTAGTGTGCCCCTTGTAGCAGTCGATGCCCCCTGTAGCACAGCTAGATGCCCCCTGTTATCAGGTGATGCCCCCTGTAGCCATAGATGCCCGCCTTGTAGCTAAGATGCCCGCTTGTAGAACAGAGATGACCCCCCATGTAGAAGTGATGCACACCCCACTTGAAGCTAGTGTGTCCCCATTGTAGAACAGTGTTGCCCCTGCAATGCAGTAGGAGAGCCACCTGTTTTCTCAGTAGATGCTACATGTAGAACCTGTAGATGCCCTGTACCAGTAGATGCCCCCATTAAGCCAGTAATGCCCCCCTTTCTAGCCAGTGATTGCACACCCTTTCAGCCAGTGATGCCCACCCCTGTAGCTGAGATTGCCCCCCTGTAGCCAGTGTGCCCCCATTGTAGCAGTGATGCCACCCCCTCTAGCCAGTGATGCCCCCCCTGTAGCCAGTGTTACCCCCACTAGCCACACTCCCCAGAAACCCCCCCTCCCCGGTGTTCCCCTTGTAGGACAGTGTGCCACCACTTGTAGCGTGATGCCCACCTTTGTAGCCAGTGTGCCCCCATTGAAGCCAGTGTGCCCACTTGTAGCAAGAGTGCCCCCATTGTAGGCATGTGCCCCCCAGTAGCCAGTGTGCCCTCAATTGCTATAGCCAGTGTGCCCCTAATTGTAGCCAGTGTGCCTTGTTCTAGCCAGTGTGCCCCCATTGATAGCAGTGTGCCCCTATTGAACAGGGTGCCCCTCTTGTAGCCAGTGTGCCCCCTTGTAGCCAGTATGCCCCTTGTAGCCAGTGTGCCCCCTTGTAGCCAGTGTGCCCCCCTTGTAGACAGTGTGCCCTAATTGTAGCTCCGCTCAGTGTGAATCCCCATTGTATGCCAGTGTCCCTCCGTTGTATGGCCAATATGTGTGCCCCATTGAAGCATGGAGGTGACCCCTCTTGTTATAGCCAGTGTGCCACCTTGTATCCAGTGTGTATCCCCTTGTTAGCCAGTTGGTGTCAGCCTTGTAGCCAGGTGTGCTCCTTGTAGGCAGTGTTGACAACCTTGTAGCCTGTGTTACAGCCCTTGTATGCCGCATAGTGTGCCCCATTGTAAGCACAGTGTGCCCCTTGTAGAACAGTGTGCCCATTTGTAGCCAGTGTGTGCCCCCCTTTATAGCCAGTGTTGAGCTACCCCCATGTTGTTGCCAGTATGCCCCCTGGATGCCAGGATTCTACATTGTAGCCAGTGTGCCCCCTTGTACGCCAGGATGCCCCATCTTGTAAGCCAGTGTGCCCCCCATTTGTTGCCTGGATGGCCCCCATTTGTTGCCCGTGTTGCCCCCTTGTAGACAGTGTGCCCCCCTTGTAGCCAGTGTGCCCCCATTGTAGCCATGTGATGCTCCCCATTGACAGCCAGAATTACCCCACTTGTAGCCAGTGTGCCCCCATTCACATTTGTTTAGCCAGAGATGCCCCCATTGTAGCCAGTGGTGCACCCCTCTGTAGCCTAAGTGTCGCCCCCCTTGCATGCCAGTGTGACACCCTTGTAGCCGTGTGACTCCCCTTTGTAGCCAGTGTGCCACCACATTGTAGAACAGTGTGCCCCACGCCCTTGAAGCCAGGGATTCCCCCATTGTAGCCCGTGTGCCCCCTGTTAGCCAAACGGTTGCCCCCAATTGTAGTCCAGTGTGCGCCCCTCCTGGTTAAGTAAACTAGGGAGTAATAGGCATTATTGCTATTAGTGCATTTCTGTTTTTTATTAATTGTATATCTACTAAAGGTTTTTATTTTAGGTAGATTATTTTGTAATCTATTGCACTGAATGGTTTTGGTGGTTTCTAGTTGATTGGTCAGTAAAAGGTTGTATAATACGGGCTACTATATTTTGGGATTTTTCTTTCTTCCCAACAATGAGTGAAAGAAATTTGTGGCGTGTTGCCCTAGTACAGTAATTATAAAATAAACTAAAAGAGTTCCTCACCTGGGGCCGAGCGTCCCGGTCGGAGCTGCTGAGCAGTGTAAGCAGCGTTGACGTCATCACGTCAGGACGGGAAAAGAGTCGTCCTGCCTCCTTCCCTGCACCAGCAGATACTGGCGTATGGCGACTGTTTTAAAACAGTCGCGCAGAGTCAGGGGCCGACAAATCTGGGCGGGAAGGGCGGCCATGCAGGCGCCACCTCGGGTTTGAGGCGGAGAGGCCATCGGAGCACACCCGGTGCGATTAGCAATCGCCCTTGCCCTGCCCCTAGGAACGGCTTTGCTTTCTTGCTGTGTGTTTACTTAGTGCTTTATTTTAGAGAAGGTGTGAGAAGTGCTGACAAGGGAACATGAGAGAGGGATTATTGTTTACGCGGATGGGAGGGGGATAATGGATGTGGGTGGGGGGGATAAGTGTATGTGGGTGGATGGGGGATATATGTATGTGGGTAGTGGGGGATATTGGGTATTGTGGGTGGTGAGGGGGATATTGTTAATGTGGGTGGAATGGGGATATTGTTGTTGAGTGGAGGGGATTTTGTATGGTGTGGTGGGAGGGGGATATTTTATTTTGTGGGTGGAGAGGGATTTGTATGTGGTGTGCGAGGGGGCATCTTCTACATAGCACCCCCTATTGTATGTGGGTGGGTGGGGGGTATATTGTATGTGTGTGGAGGGGGATATTGTTTGTGGTGTGGAGGGGGATATTGTATGTGGTGGAGGGGGTAGGGGGATAATTGTACTGTGGGTGGTGGGATATTGTATGTGGGTGGGAGGCGGGTTATCTGTTTGTGGGTAGAGGGGGATTGATATGTGGGTCGGAGTGGGGATATTTGTTTGTGGGTGGAGGGGATATGGGATATTGTATGTGGGTGGAGGGGGATATTGTATGTGGTGGAGTGTACAGGATATTGGTTATGTGGGTGGAGGGGAGGATATTGTATGTGGGTGGAGGGGGATATTGTATTCTGGATGGGTGGAGGGGGGATAATTGTATGTGGGTGGAGGGGGATATTGTATGTGTGTGGAGGGGGATATTGTTTGTGGGTGGAGGGGGATATTGTATGTGGGTGGAGGGGGATATTGTATGTGGGTGGAGGGGGATTTATATGTGGGTGGAGAGAGGGATTTGTATGTGTGGGTGGAGGAGGGGGATATTGTATGTGGGTGGTGGGGGTTTTTTGTTTGTGGGGTGGAGGGGGATATTGTATGTGTGTAGGAGGGCGAGGGGGATATTGTATGTGGGTGGAGGGGATAATGTAGGTGGGTGGAGGGGGATATTGTATGTGGGTGGAGGGGGATATTATATGTGGGTGGAGTGGGATATTCTATGTGGGGTGTGAGGGGGAATATTGTTTGTGGGTGGAGGGGATATTGTATGTGGCGTGGCAGGGGGATATTTTATGTGGGTGGAAGAGGGGATATTGTATGTGGTTGGGGAGGGGGAAATATTTGTATGGGGTGATGGATGGGGATATTGTATGTGGGTGGGATTGGAGATATAGTATGTGCTGTGATGGGGGATATTGTATTGTCGGGGGGTGGGGGAATATTGTATGTGTGGGGAAGGGGAATATTGTATGTGGGGGTGGGGTCGATATTGTATGTGGGTGGAGTGGGGATAGTATTTATGTGGGTGGAGGGGAATATTGTATGTGGGTGGAGGGGGATATTCGGACATGGGGGTGGAGGGGGGATTGTTGTATGTGGGAGGAAGGGGGATATTGTCATGTGGGTGGAGGGGGAAGTATATTGTTATGGGTGGGGGTTGGAGCGGGGTATTTTAGTTTGTGCGTGGGAGGGGGATATTGTATGGGGGTGCAGGGGGGGGAGTATGTGTATGTGGGTGGAAGGGGTAATTGTTGTGGAGTGGTGGGGGATATTGTTTGTGGGTGGAGCGGAGATATTTGTGTGTGGTGGTGGGGGATATTGTTTGTGGGGGCGGAGGGGGTAGGTTTGTGGGTGCGAGGGAGATATTGGTTGTGGGTGGAGGGAGTTATTGTTAATGTGGGTGGAGGGGGATAGTGTTAAGTGGTGGAGGGAGATTTTTGTATGTGGGTGGAGGGGGATATAGTATGTGGGTGGAGGGGGATATTGTATGTGGGTCGGTGGGGGGGTATTGTTTGTGGGTGGAGGGAGTGTGGAGGGAGATATTGTATGGGGGTGGTGGGGGATATTGTATGTGGATGGAGGGGGGATATTGTATGTGGGTGGAGCGGGGATATTGTCTGTGGGTGGATGGGGATTATGGTATCGTGGGTGGAGGAAGATATTGTGTTGTGGGTGGAGGGAGTATTGTTATGTGGGTGGAGGGGTTATTGTGATGTGGGTTGGATGAGACACTATTGTATGTTGCGTGGAGGGGGGTTTTTGTATGTGGGTGGAGGGGGATGGATATTGTATGTGGGTGTGAGGGTGATATTGTATGTGGGTGGAGGGGGATATATTGTATGGGGGTGGAGGGGGAGTTATTGTTTATGTGGGTGGAAGATATATTGTATGTGGGTGGTGGGGTATATTGTCTGTGGGTGGTGGGGGATTTTTGTATGTGGGTGTTGATGGGGGAGATGGTTGGTGGGTGGAGGTGGATATTGTATAGTAGGGTGGGGTGAGGTGAGTTATTGTATGTGGGTGGGAGGGGGGTTAATGTATGTGGGTGGAAGGGGGATAGTGTTTGTTGAGTGAGGGAGATATTGTATGTTGGGTGGAGGGGATATTGTATGTGGCCGGTGGAGGGGTTATTGTATGTGGGTGGAGGGGCGGATGTGGGGGGGATATTGTATGTGGGTGGAGGGGGATTTTGTACTGTGGGCCTAGGGGGGATATTGTATGTGGGGTGGGGGGGGGGATTGTGTATGTGGGGGTGGAGGGGATATTGTATGTGGGTGGAGGGGAGGGGATATTGTATGTGGGTGTGGGGTAGGGTGATAGTGTAAGTGGGTGGAGGAGGAGGAATTGTATGGTGGGTGGAGGGGGATATTGTATGTGGGTGGAGGGGGGATATTGTATGTGGGTGGAGGGGGGGTGGATATTGTATGTGGGTGGGGGGAGAGAGTGGGGGGATATTGTATGTGCTGGTGGTGGATGGGGGGATAGTGTATGTGGGTGCGAGGGGGGATATTGTATGTGGGGTGTTGGATGGGGATTAGTGTATGTGGGTGGAGGGGGATAGTGTTCTGTGGGGTGGAGGGGGTAATTGTATGTTGGGTGGAGGGGGATATTGTATGTGGAGCGGAGGAGGATTGTTGTATGCGGGTGGAGGGGGATTGTTGTTATTGCGGGGTGAGGGGATAGTGTATGGGTGGAGGGGGGGGGGATATTGTATATGAGGGTTGGGAGGGGGATATGTAAGTGGGGTGGGGGAGGAGGAGGTTTATTGGTATGGTGGGTGGAGGGGAGGGATATTGTATGTGGGTGGAGGTGGGAGGAGAGAGAGGATAGTTGTATGTGCGGGGAGGGGGATATTGTATGCTGTGGTGGAGGGGGATATTGTATGTGGGTGGAGGGGGTATTGGTTGTGGGTGGAGGGGGATATTGTATGTGGGTGGAGGGGATATTGTATCGTGGGTGGTGGAGGCATAATTGTATGTGAGAGGAGGAAGGAAGGATATTGTATGTGGGAGGAGGAGGATATTTGTTTTGTGAGGTTTTGGAGGGGGATATTGTATGTGGGGTGAGAGTGGGGGATATTGTATGTGGGTGCGAGGGGGATTTTGGCATGTGGTGAGAGGGGGGAATATTGTTTGTGGGGTGGAGGGGGATATGGACTGGAGCTACTTTGCCCTTGTGCACTATGATATGTTACACTGACAGAACGTGTGACTCTCTTGTAGTGTTACTACACATTATAGTTCTTTTTGCACACTGTTATTATGTGGTTAAAATGGGCGCATTTTTATGTCCTAGAGGCGGTTGTTTTTTTTGCCTGGGGGCGGGAGCGGGCCATGATCGGGTTTCTGGGGTGGGGTTTACGGGTGGGGGAGGCGGGGGCAACGGTGCTTCAGCTGGTATGTGGTGTCCACTGGAAAAATTTCTTGTATGGCGGCACCTTGCCACATTATACACAGAAGACAGGAACCACCCTACATTATACACATGAAGTAAGGAGGAACACCCCTCACATAATATACAGAAGTCACAGGACCCCTCACATTATATTACAGAACTCAGGACACACCACCTCACATTAATATTACCAGCATACTCACAGAAGTCAGGACACATCACATTTATTAAAGCATCCTCACAGAAGTCAGGACACCCCTCACTTTATATCAGCCTTCTCCCAGTACGTTCAGGACACCCTACATTATACATCAGGAAGTCAGGACACCCTCACTTATATACAGCATCTCCCAGAAATAAGGACACCCGTCACATTTATATACAGAAGTCAGGGACACCCCTCACATTATTTACAGATCTCCCAGAAGTCAGGACTCCTTCACATTATATACAGAAGTCAGGACTCCCCTCTCATTTTATTACAGCTTTGCCAGAAGTCAGGACACCCCTCCCATTATATACACAGCATGTCTCCCAGAAGTAAGGACACCGCTCACATTATAATACAGTTCTCCCCAGATGTCAGGACACCCTTCACATTATATCACTGTAAGTCAGGGACACCCCATAACATTATATACAGCAACTCCCAGAAAGTCAGGACCACCCCTCACATTATAACAGAAGTCAGAGTCACCCTCACATTAAAAACAGAAGTCAGGACACCCCTCACATTATTATACCCAGCAATCTCCCAAGAAAAGTCAGGACACCCTCACTTTATATCACAGACTCTCCCAGAAAGTCAGGACACCCCTCACATTATATACATAAGTCAGGACACCCCTCACATTATATACAGTAGGTCAGGGGACACATCCTCACATTATATACAGCATCTCCCAGAGTCAGGTCAACCCCTCTATATTATATTCAGTCATCTCCCAGAAATCAGGGTACACCACTCACATTTTATACAGAAGGTCAGGACACCCCTCAAAGTATATTACAGCATCTCACAGACAGGTCAGGACGCCCCATCACATTATATACAGCATCTCCCAGAAGTCAGGACGCACACCATCTAACTTTATATACGGCATCTACAGAAGTCAAGTCGCTCCATACATCTATACACAGAAGTAAGGCGACACCCCTCACTTTAAATAAAGAAGTTCACGACACCCACATATTATTTACAGCATCTTCCAGAAGTCAGGGACACCCCTCACATTATATTCAGCATTCCAGAAGTCAGGGACACCCTTTACATTTTATAAAGAATACTAGGACCACCCCCTCACATTATATACAGCCATCTGCCAGAAGTCAGGGACACCCTCCATATATTACAGCATCTCCCAGAAGTTAGGACACCCCTACATTATTAATACAGCCCATCTCCCAGAAGTCAGCGACACACCTCCTTACATTATACCAATACAAGCCACTCTCCAGTTTTTTGCGGGGGGGTCACCGCTATTTGGGTCCCCTCCCGCCCTCCCGGCGGGTTACCGTTGGCATTCCTTACCCGCCGCCAGCAGGCGGCTGGGGCGACTACTTTGCGCCGCGGCGGAACGCTCTACACGAATGGGTCTCTGCAGCGGAACAGCCCCTCACCCGCCCGCGGTCATCCACTTTGCGGGGGAAGGAGGCAGGAGGGATCGCTCACCTCTCTCCCTGTAATGTACGGCGCCGGTGACTGTTATTGTGTGCGCTTGCACATACAGGACAACGGCGCAGGGGGAGGACACGTGACCGGCGGGATGCTGGGGAGAGTGACGCGCGGTGCTCTCCTACCCCCTGCGCCGCTCTCTAGAAGAGAATTCGGGCGGCCAGGGATGAACGCGGCCGCGACTGCAGGAGCTGTAGGAAAGTGGCTTTTTTTATTTGATTTTTATTGCTTTAGAGGGGGGGCTACTACCTGGGCTAACAGAGAGGGCAACTACTGGCAAAGAGGGGGCACTACTGGAACAGTAGGGGGCAATACCTGGCACCAGAAGGAGGACCTTCTACCTGGCAACAACAAAGGGGCGCACTACCTGGCAACAGAGGGGCACTACCTGGATAACAGATATGGGGACACTACCTGAGCAAACAGAGTGGGGCACTACCTGGCAACAGAGGGCGGCAACTACCTGGCTTAACAGATGGGGGGGGACACTACCTGGCTATCAGATGGGGGCATAACCTGGCAACAGAAGTGGGGGCATATACATGGCAAACAGAGGGGGGCATCATACCTGGCTACAGAGGGGGGATCTACCTGGTAACAGATGGGAGGATCTAACTGGTAACAGATGGGGGCACTACTGACTAACTGATGGGGGCCCTCTACCTGCTAACAGATGGGGGGCACTACCTGGCAACAGTTGGGGGCCATAAGCTGGCAACTGATGGGTGGGCACTCCTGGCAACAGAGGGGACATCTACCTGGCAACCGATGGGGACAATCTAAGGCAATCAGACGGGGCACTACCTGGCAGACAATGGGGCACCTACCCTGGCTGTCAATGGGGAAGGGGGGGGCACCTACCTGGCTTGGAAAATGGGGGGCACCTTACCTGGCTACAATGGGTGTGTGCACCTACTGGCTAACAATGGGGCTAGGGGCACCTTACCTGGCTCAACAAAGGGGGGGTATTCTACCTGGCTACAATTTTGGCCTTACTGGTACAGAGGGGGGCAATCTACTTGGATTACAATGGGGGCATCTACCGGGCCTGTAAGGGGCCACTACTGGTTATGGGGGGGCGCCTACTACATGGCTAATAAGGGGCATCTAATGGGACTTTCTCCAAAGCCGTTTTATGCAGTTAGGTGGAGTGGGTGTTATGGCTTTTTTTTGAAGGGGCGCGTAGCCTTGGCATACCAACACAAGATGGGCAGTGTCCATGAAAAATTTTTGCGCGGCGCGCTACGAGCGCCCCCGCACACCTAGATTCTCCTCACTTTTTCATTTTCGAAGTTGGCCAACTGTTTGCATTATACACAGAAGGTTTTCAGGTAACCCCTCACATGATAATACACAGCATCTCCGGAAGTCAGGACACCTCCACGTTTTAAATAACAGCATTCTCCCAGGAAGTCAGGGCGGGCCCCTCTCATTAGATACAGCATCTACCAGAACAGTCAGGTCACATAACCAACAACCCTACTTTATAACACAGAAGTCAGGACACACCCTTCTACATTATATACAGCATTCTCCCCAGATAGGTCAGGACACCCGATCACACATTTTACTCAGAAGTCAGACAACCCTCAACATTTAATTCAGAACCTTCCAGGACACCCCTCACATTATCTACAGCATCTCCCAGAAGTCAGGACAACCATCACATTATATACAGCATCTACCAGAAGACAGGAAAAACTTTACATTTTTATACAGAAGTCCAAGCAGGACACCCCTACACATTAAATACAGAAGTCGACACCACTAACATTATATAAATCATCTCCCACCGAAGTCAGGACACCCCTCACATTTTAACAGCATCTCCCAGAAGTCAGGCCCCGGCCCCTCACTTTTATATACAAGATCTCCCAGAAGTTCAGGACACCCCTCACATTATTACACAGAAGTCAGGCACTCCCCTCACTTATATACAGCATCTCCCACAGAAAGCCAGGACACCCCTCACATTATACACAGAAAGTCAGGACACCCCTCACATATTAAATACAGAAGTCAGGACACCCCTCACATTATATACAGCATCTCCCAGAAGTTAGGACACCCCCTGTACATATTATACATAAGTCAGGACACACCTCACATAAAAAACAGAAGTCAGGACACCCCTCACATATATTATAAACAATCTCTCCAGAAGTCTGGTCACCCCTCACATTAATATACAGTTTCTCACAGAAGTCAGTACACCCCTCACATTATACACAGCATCTCCCAGAAGTCAGGACACCCCTCACATGATTATACAGCATCTCCAGAAGTTCAGGGACACCCCTCAACATCTTATATATAGAAGTCAGTACTCCCCTCACATTATATACTGCTTCTCCCAGAAGTTAGGACACCCTCCCATTTATATACAGGCCCATCTCCCAGAAAGAAAGTTCAGAGACACCCCTACTTTATATACAGCATTTCTCCCAGATGTCAGGACAACCCTACATTATATACAGCAACTCCCAGAGGTCAGGACACCCCTCACATTATATTCAGCAAACTACCAGAAGTACAGGGACACCCCCTCCCACCCCCACAGTATACCACAGAAGTCAGGACACCCCTCAACATTTAAATTTTTTAAGAAGTCAGGACAACCCCTACAATTAAATAAGAAAGTCAGGGACCTCTCACATATATAACAGTATCTCCCAGAGTCACGGACACACTTACATTATACACAGAAGTCAGGACACCCTCACATTATATTCAAACATCTCTCCCAGAAGTCAGGACACCCTCTCTTTATACACAAGCATCTCCCAGAAGTCAGGACACCCCTCACACACGATATACAGCATCACCAGAATGAAGTCTGGACAAACCTCACATTTTTACACGGAAGTCAGGTCACCCCCTCACACTTAATAAAGATATGTAAGGCACCCTACATTATATACCGCATCTCTCCAGAGAAGTCAGGACACCCTCCACATTCATTTTACAGCCTATCCCAGAGTCAGGACATCCCTCCTACATTACTATACAGCATCTCCAGAAGTCAGGACACCCCAGACACAATTTCTATTTACTGTATTACCCAGATGTCAGGGATAAACCCCTCACATTATATACAGAGGTAAGGACACCCCTACCATTTTATACCAGCACTTCTCCCAGAAAGAAGTCAGGACTCCCATAACCAATTATATACAGTAAATCAGGACTCCCCATCACATTACTATATCTGTATTACCCAGAAATGAGTCAGGACACCCCTACTTTATTTATACAGAAGTCAGGGAACAACCCCTCAACATTATATACAGGCATCTCCCAGGGATGTAGGTCACCCCCTTCACATTATTTACTAGCGGTTCTCCTCAGAAGTCAGTACACCTTCACATTTTATCACAGCTTCTCCCCAATAAGCAGGCGAAACTCCCCTCTTCACTCGATATACAGCTTCCTCCCAGAAGTCTGGACACCCCTCACCATGATACACAGGAAGGTCAGGACACCTCTCACAATAAATACAGAAGGTAAAGGAACACCTTCACAATTATATACAGCATCTACCCAGAAGGTCAGGACACCCTCACTTTATATACAGCATCTCTCAGAGGAAGTCAGGACCACCCCTCACAATTTATATACAGCTATTCCCAGAAGTCAGGACACCCCTCACATTATAAACAATTTTACCCCAGAAGTATGGA
The DNA here is from genome assembly GCA_025379985.1 of Phyllomedusa bahiana. Classification (NCBI taxonomy): domain Eukaryota; kingdom Metazoa; phylum Chordata; class Amphibia; order Anura; family Hylidae; genus Phyllomedusa; species Phyllomedusa bahiana. The sequence goes on along the minus strand of JAODAL010017928.1, from coordinate 43,122 downwards.
CAACCCCTTCATTATATACAGAAGTCAGGACCCAAACCCCTCACATTAAATACAGCATCTCACCAGAATCAGGACATCCCATCCCATTATTTACAGAAGTCAGGACACCCCTCACATTATTACAGTATTACTCAGAAAGTCAGGAAAAACCCTTCACCATTTTATACAGAAGTCAGGACACCCCCTCTCTTTATATTATATACAGCAATCTCCCAGAAGTCTGGACGACCCATAACATTTTAAAACAGCTTCTCACAGAAAGTCAGCGACACCCAAATTATATTCAGTTCAGCATATTACAGAAGTCCCAGGACACGATTCATTTTATCATACAAGCATTTCTCAGAAGTCAGGACACCCATCACATTATATACAGCATACCTCTTAAATGTCAGGACAACCCATCACGATTATATAAGATAGTCAGGACACCCCTTACATTATATACAGCATCTCCCAGAAGTCAGGGACACCCCTCACTTTATAAACAGTATCTCCCAGCTGAAGTCAGGACACCCATCACATTACTATTAAGAATGTCAGAGCACCCCTCACAATTAATATCAGTATATCCAAAGAAGTCGGAAACACCCCTCACATTATTCATACAGTATATACCAGAAGTCTGGACCCCTCCACCTTTATATAAACGAAGTAGGACAAACCTCACATTATATAACGTATTCTCCCAGAAGTAAGGAAAACCCCTAACATTATAATAAACTGCTTCTGCCAGAAGTCAGGTACACCCTCCTCTCATTATATTTTAGATCTCCAGAAAGTCAAGGCACCCCCCTCACATTATATACCACGTTAGTCCCAGAAGTCTGTACACCCCTCACATTTATATGCAGAGAGTTAGGACACCACCCTCATATTATATACAGTATTCCCAGAGTCTAGGTCACCCCCTCAAATTATAATACAGTGTCTCAACCAGAATTTCGGGTCTCAAAACCTCCACATTTATATACTGTATACTCCATAGAAGTAGGGAACACCCTTAACATTATATACAGGTATTCCAAGAAATCAAGGGGGGACAACACCTCACATTATATGCAAACCATCTCCCAGAATGTCAGGACAACCCCTAATTATTAATAAAACATCTCCAGAATTCAGGACTCTTTTTATTGTTTGTTAAATTTGGATCATTACAAAAACTGACAGTTAAGATCTTTACATTATATTACTATTACATACATATAACAATACACATATACATATATTATTTCAAAGTTGTGGCGGGCGGAAACACGTTCTCTTGCTGGTCACAGGTCTGACCTCCAAACTTCACAATTCATTTCTCCACTGTGTCTATACCTACTCGGCCACCGACTTCTCCCTCCTTATTATATACTACTTTTATTATATAATATGTTACAATAAGTTTTCTTTATCACCTTTAATCAGTATATCATTTTATTTTTAAATATATATATATATATATTTATTTATATATATATATATCTATTTTTTTTTGTTTTTTTTCCCATCCACCTTTTGGATCCTATAATAAAAACCTTTTCTATTCCATTCCCATCTGGACCCAACTCTTCCCACCCTCGACAGAAGTCTGGCTCCTCTAAGTCCAAAGTCCAGTTTGTGTCCCAGTGTCTATGTCCCCTTACTTCAGTCTGGGCAGGGGCCAGACTCTTTCCTTTACCTCTCCCCATTTTCCCTCCTCCCAACTTCTTCCTAACCCTCTTCCCCCTATTTTTTTAAAATATTTTTATTTTTATCTATATACACAAATATATACACCATAAATAAACTAAACAAACCACACTCCCCCTCCCGAAGACTCTGGTTCGGTGTCTGTCCCGAAGACTCTGGTTCAGTGTCTGTAGCCTTTCACCCACTATCTTTCCTTATTTCAAAAAGAAAGCAGAGAGCTACGTGAACAGAAATTCAGCCACCACCAGAGAGATGGAGTCCGACAGGTCAGATTACCCCAGAAGACAACCCCCTCCAAAGAGTGGCTGCCCTAGAATCCCCTAACTTCCCAAACTTCACTGAGCGCACCTTCACCAGGTCGTCCAAGATGTGCCTACTCACCTCCTCCTCTGGAAGGATTTTCTGACACGTCAATACTAGACTCCGTGTGCACCATGTGTAATACCTGACCACTGACTATGAATAATGTGCACGGGTCCCTATTACCTGGGTTTTTTAATGCTCCATAGACCCACTTAGCATAGGAGAGGCTCATCAATCTGGGCCAACCTATGGAAGCTCCCACACTTTTGTAGACCTCTATATTGGAGGAGCAATGAAGCAGGAAATGCTCCCTGCTCTCTAATTCATTGCTGCACCCCTCATGGGGACAACCCCTATTATCAAGATGCCTGAACTTCACATTGCCCCTTACATATAGTTTTCCATGGAAGCAACGCCAGGCCACGTCCCAAACCTTTAAAGGGATCCTGTCCGAATTCAATAAACATAACCCTGCCCTCAGATCGCGACCTGGGCAATCCTTGAGTGCCAATGGTCTTCAGAAATGGGTCGACAATACCCTCTCATCCAGGAGTTTCCTGGCGAGAGTTCTTATCTCCTCCATCTCCAGACCCCATTGGTGGATGACCTTCAGAGTTAGGGCTACGTAAGCTGGGAAATACTCGCGTGACCTGCGAAAATTCTTCACTTAACCCCCACACTCCCATTTCTGGAAGTAAGGCTGAAACCATTCCCGACAGGAGACCAACCACCGAGGAGGGCCTGCAGTCTACATTCACGCTATATTGATCTTAATGAAGGTGTTCGTTAAGAACACCATGGGGTTAACCATACCTAACCCCCCTAGTCTCCTCTTGTTCATTCTGTTCCCCCATAACATCTGGAAGAACAGACTGTAAACCTGCGGGCAGAGAGACTTGGGAAAAAGGCACACGCTGCCGAAATAGATGAACAATGAGAGCAGGAAGGTCTTGATCATGTTAACCATGTTAACCAACCCTTCCACCGGTCCACCTTCTGAGCAGCATTATTCAGCCTTTCCTCCCAATTTTTATTCGGGTAATCACCCTGGCCGAATTTAATGCCCAAGACTGTTTCCTGGGGTGCAGGGAGGATGTCTGGGAGATCAAATATAGGATCCCCTTCTCCCAACTAAAGACTTTCACACTTGTCCCTGTTGATCCTGGACCCAAAAGCTTCCAAGTAGCTCTCTACCTCCAACATCACCCACCTCGCCTTTTCTTTTGAGGAGACAAAGATGGTGACATCATCGGCATAAGCTATTACGCTTAAGGCAGGTGCCAATGTCCATGAGTCCATCCTCACCCCCACCAACGGTCCACAATCAAGCCTTCGCAAGAAGGGGTCGATTGCGAATGTGTAGAGCCCTAGGACAGCCCTAGCAAACACCAGATTCCACTTCAAAAGGTCACCCGAACCAACTGTTCACAAATGGAAAAGTCTCAGCCTCTTCATACAAAGTCTGTAACCAATTTACAAACCTCCCCGGCAGGCCATATCTCAGCAGGTGGACCAGAGATATTCGTGATCAACCCAATCAAAATCCTTGGCCAGATCCAAAGACAGCGTGAACCCCTTCCAGTGACCCACCCTGCCTCGCTCCATGGCCTCCCGGACACCAAGGGCTGCGCTAATGGCGTTACAACTGGGAATCAAGCAGTGCTTGGCCGGTAAAAGGAGCTGTGAGGCAGATTTTATCAGCCTGTTGAAAAGCACTTTTGGCCAGGATCCTCCTGTCCACATTGAGCAGCGCTATGGGACGCCAATTCTCAATGTGGAATGGGTCGTTACCCTTTGACAGGATGATTAGAGCTGACCTCCTCATTGACTTTGGCAGGCTGCCTAATGAGAGACACTCATTTATTACCTCGGTCAAAAGGGGAACCAAGATGTCCTTAAAGGTCTTGTAAAACTCTGACGTTAAGCCATTGGGTCCTGGGGTCTTCTTGATTGCTAAGCTCTCAATCACCCCCTTCACTTCCTCTTGTCTAACCTCTCCTGTCAGATCATCAAGAGAAAGGCTTATTCCTGGTTCAGGAATGGCTTCAGCCAGGAGAGCCGAGCATTTTTCTCGATCTAGTTCCCTCCTTCCCAAGAGATGTGAGTAGAAGGACCTAACGATCTCCCGGATTCTTTATCTAGACCGTTTCAGAGATCCCGTACTGTCCTTTAGGCCCGCCACCATCTTACAACTCACTGGCATCCTACAGTTCTTGTAAGGGTCCGGTGAGCGGTATTTTCCTAAGTCCCTTTCAAAACCAAGGACATGTGCCTATCACACTGACATCCCTTGAGCAAGGATTTCACCCTGGTGATCTCCTCACGGCTACCTCCAGTCGAGACCAACTGCTCGAGTTTCCTCCTTAGACTCTGATACAGGCGGTACCTGTTCAGACTCCTAAGGCTCGAGGTCTGGTGGAAGAACCTCGCAGCTCTCTTTTTGAATATTTCCCACCACTCTGACTTACTTCTGCATAGGCCAAGGAGCGGCACCTGTCTCTGAAGGAAATCCTCAAAGGATTGTCTAATTTCCGTTTCTTCCAGGAGCGACGAATTCAGCTTCCAATATCCCCTTCCCTATTTGAGGGGTCTCTGCAACATTCAAAGTAAACAAAATCATACACTTATCAGAGAATTCTACCTCCAGCACCGTCAGTCTGGTCCCTTGCAAAAGCAAAATGTCAACTTCAACGCGGCTGAGAAAATTAATGGCCGTAAATCGAGCCACGTCTGATTTTATGCTGGCAACATTAATACTGGCCGGCGTCAGCGGGGTTGGTGCCGCAATCACAGGTGATCAGGCTTGACAGCCTTCTTCTTACCTCTACCTCTCACCTCCCCCTCCCCATCCAAGGTCGGGGGATTCACGCTTTTCAGACTCACCGACATATCCATATTAACAGTGGTCAACCACTCCCCATGTGTCACTTGTTTCTTCCCACCACTCGGTTGCCCAGCTTTCTTACCCCCCGGGCCTTTATCTACCCTTTGCATGTTCCTGGGGGTGATAACACTGCTCCCCGAAGGTCCATTCACCCGGCCTTCTTGTACATCCTCCTTCTCTTCCTTATCCCTGATGAGGCTGGGTGACTACCGAGGACTCCCTACCTATTGGCGACCTCAATCAGAGGGGGGTTACCGTGCCTTCCTTTGCCCGGTATCTGGCTTACGGTTAGGGGAGTAGAGTGAGCACACTCTAGCGAGAAAGAGTCGCCCACACTCTCTCTTCTTCTCCCCTTTCTTGCACTTCATGCATGAGCTGCTCTCCCTTTCTGCCCCCATCACTCCCTGAGTGATATGATGCAGCGGGAACGGCAGCTTCCTCCTCCTCCTCCATCCTCCTGGTCTCTTCCTCTATGTCACTTTCTCTTAGGGTTTCAACTGCGTTGGAGGTCGTTTCCAAGTTCAAGGTCAGAGACCCCCCAGCATGGGTCCGGAAATCCCCCTTTCCTTTCGACGTGCCCCCATGCGCCTTATTTGTGCTGCTGTTTTCTTTATCTTCATCATCAACCCCTCAGCTTCCTCGCCATTGTTGCGCCCTTTGTCCATTTTCTCCCCCACGTCCTCCGGTCCCTTACTCTCTACCATCTGATGAAAGGACACGGGGTTGTTGGTGAAGGAGCGTGGGCAGTGGCTAAAGGGGTGACCTAAGTCACCACACAGGTGACAGTGAATCATGACACAGGATGAAGCGAGATGGCTTACCTCTCCACACAGTGCACACACCTGTGCCCTTCACTGGGCACTAAAGTTTGTTGGGTCACCACACCTATGACAGAGCTTTGGCTGTCCCTGGTAAAAGACCAGGATTCTGTCTCTGCTAAGGAAGGTAGAGGACGGTGTCCACCCCCCTGCCCCCAATCCCATATTTCCTTTTTCTTGCCGGGAACGGGCCCTTTCCCCTATCTCTTTTCCGGGGCTGATTTTTACGAAGAGAGCCATCGCTATTTTTTAAACATCTCTCTTAACGTTGTTTGGGGGGAACCCTTTGGGGGCAAAAACCCGCCATCGGGCGTTTACTGCTTAGCTCAAGGGGGGGACCAAATTCGGGGACCCCAGCCTGAATGAAGCTCACATCATTTGGGAGCCCGGTCGGATGTATCGGGAAAGAAATTCCCCCTGAACCCTTTCAAACAGGAGCTCCACCCCCCTGCTATCTATTAGGGCCATTTTTCCCTCCCCATCTGGAGGGACACACAGGGGGGCCTCATTTTCTCCCCCTCCTTTGCTCTCAACAGAAGCCCATCCTCTCGTTCAAAGGATAGGTATTTCCCTAATCTATTGATTGATTTTTCGCCTCTCTTCAAAGGGCCCACAAAGCGGGGCCCATCTTCCCCGCTCTGGCAACCCGTGGGGGTCTGGAAGACCCACCCCCCGGCCGCCCCATTTGCAAGCTGCCCCCACCTTGGGTGAGACGGGGGCCTACTGCGGCTAAAAGGGCAGTCCCTACTACTGCTGGCTCCCACATTCGCCCCTCCATCATTCATCCTCTTTCCATCCCAATTCGCTCCCCTTCCTCCACCATTCACATCCTCATTCGTTCTTCCCACTATCCCTCCACTATTCATGCTTTCATTTTTTCCCCTCACCATCCCTTCAATAATTCCTGCATTTTCACCAACACTTTTACCAGCATTCTCCCCAAAACTTTTGCCCACGTTCTCCCCAAACCTTTTACCGAACCCAATTCTCACCATACTTTCCGCTTCTTTTCCATATTCCCATTCTCCTCTCTCACCCCTTTCTTAACCACTTAATGATTTTTTCCCTTGTATTTACCTCTGGGAAGCTCAAGGAAAAGGGGGGGGAGTATTAAGGGGCTGCTGCATCGGAAACCCCAAAAAGTGTTTCCCGCTTCTCCTGCCTTGGCCCCCTCTGCTTACTGTTTTCCCGAGAAGGGGGGAAAAAAAATATCCTGGGCATCTCCCCACAACCTTCTTTTGCTTTTTTTTTTTTTTCCTCCTTCTTCCCCAGTAAGGTCATTTCCGTGGTAAGCCGGGGGGGGGATTCCCAAATTACTACCTTTTCCATCGGCATTCCCTCCAGGTTTTTCTCAGCTTCGTTCATATCCTCGGGAAAAGAGCTCTTTCTGAGGGGGGGCCCCTGTATCTTTAGGTGGCTGTAGGGAAAACATGAGACCCTAAACATGTTCCCCAAATCCATCCTCACCCCCAAACCCTCCCATTTTTTGGGCTCCCCAAACATAAATAATTCAAAACCTGTCGAAGCTAAAAATCCAAAAAATACCTTGGTGGGCCTTGAGGACTGGAGTTGGGGACCCTTGCCCTAAAGCCTTCTATGTTCTCCCCCTCCTCCTATGCTTCCATCTCTTCATCCTCCTCCTCCTCAGATTCCTCCTGTTTCTTCCCCCTCATCTCTCTAAATCTATCCTCGTTGGATAGTTTCTCCTTGAACACCCCGCTGTTGTTGCAAATCAGTGTTCTCCTCATCTTGAGCTTCCTCACTCTTTCCTTTACTTTCTTTAGCTATTTAGCCAGGTCTTTTCTTTTTTTAGTTGTCACATTTTCCATTTGAAATTTCACATCATCAATTTGTCTAGAAAACCTCAATATTTCATCATTACATTGTTCATATTCCCTAAGAATGAGGATGATACTGACAAAAGTCAGGACACCCCTCACATTATATACAGCATCTCCCAGAAGTCAGGACACCCCTCACATTATATACAGAAGTCAGTACACCCCTCACATTATATACAGCATCTCCCAGAAGTCAGGACACCCCTCACATTATATACAGCATCTCCCAGAAGTCAGGACACCCCTGATATTATATGCAGTACCCCAGATGTGGGGAAAACCCTCACTTTTACTGAATTCTGTAGATCGATATAATGGAGGGGTGCCAAACTTTGGGAGATGCTTTTAAAAATGTAGGGGTGTCCCTGCTTTGGGAGATGCGTATTTAATGTGAGGGTTTCCCTACCTGGGAGATGCTTTTATAAAATGTAGGGGTGTCCCTGATTTCTGGGATGCGGTATATAAATGTGAGGGGTGCCTGATTCTGGGAGGGGTTTAAATGTGGGGGTGTCCTGACTTTGGGAGATCTGTTATAATGTGGGGGTGCCTACTTCTGGGAGTGCTGTATATAATGTGAAGGGTTCCGACTTTGGGAGATTGATAAAATGTGAGGGGGGGGTTTTCCATCTTTATGACAGAGGGGGGGGGAAACAGCATCCATGGAGGGAGAGATCATGGCAGATTTATTTTAATTTGAAAAATTTTCCGCAGGATTTTCTAAACCCCAACTCGATAATAGAACAGCGTGAATGTTATAAAAAATCTTCACATGTTGACACAGTATTTTTTTTGCACATTCATCTTGACTGGGAGGGGGGGTTTTTGGATTTTTGCACTTTTTGTGTCATTTGTGAATTACTTGTACCGTTTGGGGGTTTTGTGAATTCCCACACATATATAGGGGTGGGCACCACTCACCCTCGGGTCTCCATATTCCCCCCAAACCAGCGTACTTCCCCTACACCTTGTGGTCACTATTTTCTAGTTATTTGTTCTTCTTTTTCTTCCCTTTTTTTCTCTCCAGATCTCGTAGTCTCTGTTGATGCTCCTGCTCATCCCGAAATTTCAGTCCGTTGATTTTCCGCTCCATGTTCTCCATTCTCTCCTTATGTAAATCTCGACCTTTCTGCTGCAGTTTTTCCTCCTCTTCCTGCTTCAGTTTGAACTCTCGCTCCATTCTAATGTTTCCAGATCTTCTTTTTTTGTAGATTTCCCCTTCGAATATATTTCTTGGTTGAACATAATTAGCACCGAGACTTCCGTTTCTCCCATTCCATTCCGCGTTCCGGGGGTTTTTTGTCGGCTTGGAACTTAGCGTCCTTGCCCCTCATAAAGAAAGGATGATCGCTTTGTGATTTCATTTTTTCTTCTCCAATTTTTCTCTGTGTAATTTTCAAGGGTAAACACATTTTTGGGTTCCCAATTTCCCCTGAAAACCCTTCCCATTTCATACTTTCTCAACTTTAGATGGGCCACAATGGGAACGTTTCATGAAATTAATCAATAGAAAGAAACCAATGATAGGTGAGAGAGGCAGCAGAGATTTACCTTTTGCTGTTTGATTAATGGGCAAAATTTCATATAAGAGTCACGTTACGAAAAATTTAGCGGGCTTAATGCGGAAATAATTTGCCTCCATTGTCTTAAAGGGGGTTAAAGCAGCAGCTTTTAAAAGAAGAGGAGGGGCATCGGAGACTATGGAGAGAAGGAAAGGGTTGAGCAGATCTGATGAAGCAGGGGGGATGAGTGGGAATGTGAGAGGGGGGGGTGTGAGCAGCACTGTATGAGAGTGGGGGGCTGAGCGGCAACTATGTGAGAGAAGAGGGGTGTAGCGCATCTGTATGAGAGCGGGGGGGCATGGGGCGGCAGATTGTGGAAAGAGGGGGTGTGGGCACTGTATGAGACCGAGGGGGGCAGGTGGCATACTGGGGGAAGAGGGGTGGGGCGCATCTTATGAGAGTGAGGGGGCATGGCGGCAGACTTGTGAGAAAGGGGGGTGGTGAGCAGCATTGTATGAGGCGAGGGGAGGGCCATGGCGGAAATATGTGAGAGAGGAGGGTGTGAGCAGCTCTGTATGAGAGAAGGGCGGCAAAGAGCGGCAGATATGTGAGAGAAGGGAGGGTGGGGAACAGCAAACTGTTGAGAGCCAAGGGCGGCATGAGCGGGAGACTTGTGGAGAAAAGGGGGGTGGGGAGCACACTGTTTTAACGAGGGGGGATGACGGCAGGGGCTGTGAAGAAGAGAGGGGTGTGGCAGCATTATATAAAGCGAGGGGGGGATGAGCACGACTTTTGAGAGAAAGAGGGTGTGAGCCACTGTATGAGAGTGAGGGGGGTTAGCCAACTATGTGAGAAGAAGGGTTTGTGGCAGCACTGTTGGGGGAGGGAGGGGATGACGGGAATATGTGAGGAAGAAGGGGTTTTTGGGGGCAGTATAGAGCAAGGGGGCATGGCGGCAGGCTATGTGGAGAAGAGGGGTGTGGAGGCATCTGTATAGAGCAAGGGGGCATAGCGGCGACTATGTAAGAAGGAAGGGGTGGGGAGCAGATCTATAAAGAGCGGGGGTATGAGCGGCAAATATTGGAGAAGAGGGGGGGAGAGCTTTTAGAAGTGAGGGGGGTTTAGGGCCGATAGTGAGAGAAAAGATGTGTGACGCATTGATGGGGTGAGGGGGGTAAGCAAAACTATGTGAGAGAAAAGGGGGGGTGGCAGCGCTTTGGATGGAGGAGGGGCGGGCCGGGAATTTGCGAGGGGGAAGAGAAAGTGTGGCCTCCGGGATAGATGAGGGGCGCATGACCAACTTATAGGGGGAGGGGGTTAAAAGGCTCTTATAACACTCGGCCCAACTTTTGGGGAAAATTTTGGGGCCCCTTTATAAAACCATACCGCTGTTGGGAAGAGAGGGTGTAGCGAAACTTTTTAAAAAGGGGGGGAGCGCAACTATTGAGGAGGAAGGGTGTGGCAGCATCTGTTGTAGGAGGAGGGATAGTGGCGGGTATGTGAAAAGGGGGTGAGCGGCTTTTGTATGAGATTTGGTTACTAAAGGCCCCTTTGAGGATTGAAAAAAAAATGTTGCTCCACATAAAGATGGCCGACCCAATAAAAAAAGATGCCAACACAAAAGGGCCCCGAGCGCCGCAGGGGGCCCCAGATCATACGGTTAAAAAGGCGGTTCCCCTCAGAAAGGCCCCCATTTCCCCCCCAAAGAAGCTAGGCACAGGAAGCGTCATATCAGAGATGTTGCTGCCCTATGCGCAGAGTACAGGGGGGGGGGGCTCCCGTCAGGCTAGACCATAAGCCGACAGGCATGGCTGCTACTGTCGTTCCCTTTAAAGGGAAACCTCTTCTAAATATGATGCACAACAAATCCTGCAAACAGTTTATTTTTTTTAAAGGGAATTTATTTGGTAATGCAGGTTTTGAGAAAAAAAAACGCAAAATTTTATTTTTTGCCTTTTTGGAGTTACAAAAATTTTGCTTCATAAATTTAATGTGGACTTTAATGAATACAGGTGGACGGATTGAAATTAAAACTGGCATTATTTTTAGTTCTGTGGCTTTTTTAAATATTTCTCTTATCTCGTCCTTCAGCTGCGGAGGTGGCAAGTATTTTACACTAAGTAATAAAGAAATGTAAAAAAAAAATAAATTGACTTACACAATCACAAGGAAGATAAAACAACTGTGCAGTCAGAGGTTTAGGTGTAGGGGTGTAGGTATAGAGGTACAGAGGTAGGTATAGGGGGTGTAGGTATAGGGGTGTAAAGGTGGGTATAAGGTGTAGGTATCGGGATACAGAGGTAGGTATATGGGTGTAAGTATAGGGGTACAGAGGTAGGTATAGCAGGTGTAGATATAGAAGGTGTAGAGGTTGATATAGATGGTTGATATAGGGGTGTAAAGGTACGTATAGGGGTGTAGGTATAGGAGGTGTAAAGGCAGGTATAGGTGGTGTAAGTATAGGGTATTTAGAGGTAAATATATGAGTTGTAGAGGAAGCTATATAGGAGGTAAGTATAGGGGCACAGAGGTAGGCATAAGGGGTATAGATAGGGGTATAGGGGGTGTAGAGACAAGCATAACAGGAACAGAGGTAGGTATAGGGATGTAGGTATAGGGGCACAGAGGTAGGTATAGGGGGTGTAGGTATAGGGTGTGTAGCTATCGGGGGATTAGAGATAAATATAGGGGCAAGATATATGTATAGGGGGTGTAGAGACAAGCATGGGGGGCAGAGAGGTAGGTATAGGAGTGTAGGTATTGGGGGTATAGAGGTAATTATTGCTCCCAGACCCTGGCTCCCATATTAGTAGACATGGTGGTTGTGGGACTGTTAGGGAATGTTCACAGACGTATTGCAGCAGGCACAGGTACGCGCCACAAAACACCTGCTGTTGAAAGTACACGCTGGGCAGCGCATACTTTCAACAGTGCAATGGCCTTGCCTACTATTCATAACAGTGTGACATGTCACTTCTTATTACAGGCGCACAGTACAAATGAACAAATGGTATCTTTCTTGCTCTTGAGCAGCCGATCTCCTGAGGGTTGGAATCCTACTCAATCAATTGAAGCTGCTTAATGGGAAAGGCAAACAATGTCTCCTAAAGTAGGTGTCCATCTAAGGGTATTCTTCAGGATGTGGCCCCTGGAGCCTCCATCAGCAGAGAAGCAATGGCCGTTCCCTGCTCTGCTGTAATACTGGAGGTCACATCCCCAGGAGCTTCCAGATGTGTCCTTCATAAATTTGTTTCTAGACCTGTCGTATCCTGAGATTTTTGGTGCAAGGTTAAACAAACATGAAATAATATAGTGTTTGACGGAGACCATGAGGGATGTCGCTTATCTCTTATTTGACGGAGACCGTGATGGACGCCACCCATCTCCTATTTGACGGAGACCATGAGGGACACCGCCCATCTCCTATTTGACGGAGACCGTGATGGACGCCACCCATCTCCTATTTGACGGAGACCATGAGGGACGCCGCCCATCTCCTATTTGACGGAGACCATGAGGGACGTCGCCAATCTCCTTCCATCACTCATCTGTCACCCAGAGGCTCACATGTCACGAGGTTGAAATTAATTGGTATCGTGACACACTGAGTTTAGTAAATGTTGAGGTGAAAAATGTCTATGACATGTGCCTATATTACCTGAAGATGAGCTATTATTTAGCAGTGGTGCTGCATTACTTGGTCTGATGTGTCACATGATCACCCTCCGTACACTCAGTGTCGCGGATATCGAGATGCCCCTGATCTTCACTGATGCTACAGCCAAGGATTAGGGATTGGCTCAAGGCAGCAGTCACCCCTGGTTGGGTCCCTGTTATGGATTTTTCCAGGTACCCCTTGTACCCTGCATTCTTGGCATGGTCATGTGTTGGCTCCTGAATTTGTTTTAGAATATTCCATCAGTCCTATCAGTGAGTGATGATTTGAGGATTGGACGTTACCTGTACACAAATATCGGAATGGTGAAGTCAGAAGCTTGCACGTAAGGCTCGGCCTCCACGATCCTGTCCGCCAGCTCAAATCCTTGACTCCATTTCACCGGCTTGTCCAGGGGTAACAAATTTGCTGAAAAGGTAAAATGGGCATCAAACAATAAAATAATAGTAAATAATTTAAAATCCTCCCCCCTCCACTTAGAAGCACTGATGTTGATGGCATCCACCAGGAATCTCTGCACCAGTTCTACAAATCGACTTATAAGATTTAGGATCAACCAGAAACGTAAAAGTCTAAACTGAATGATAAGAAGTTAGGGGCCGTGCTGAAGATGACAATATACAGGGTGAGTCAAATGTCCCAGGACACCCTTGTATTTCAGAAACAAAAAACAAAGTGACATATCCGAATACCCCCACAAGAAACAGGAGAAAGGCCTTATCTTTTAGGCTATGTCTGGAGCAAAGCCGCCATCTCAAAAGCCAAGTGGTTCCAATGGGAAGGTGGTCATGTAGTAGATCAAAGAAGACTGGAACTCTCTCAGAAATCGATAACCACAATCCGATTTGCAAAATCTCTGGTTCAAAAATGATCAGCACAGAAAAGTCTCATGCTGGTTCATAACAATTAGATCCAGGGCCTTCAGCTCTGTGTTCAGCACCAGCGACATTGGTGTTGTTGCTACTTTCAGTGTTAAACCACAAGAGATATTGCAAATCTGTTTGCAGCAATCAGTTCCTGAGACAACTCTGGTCTTCTTTATTCTTTATTCTATTTGCTACATGACCTCCTTCCCACTGAAAAAAATTGCCCTTGATCCAATATGGTGGCTTTCAAGATGGTGGTCATGTTCCATGGTCATGCTTGAAAAAGAAAGTTCCTCTTTCAAAAAGCCGTGGTTCTACATGGATGTGCAGGCGGCTCTGTATCTCTTCATGAATATACGTTGGATAAAACTTCATGGACATTAATCATATGTAAAGTAACTCATTTAAGAGAATGAGTGTGTGAATGCAAGTTGAGAGTTTGAGATGATTCTTGAGGTCCACCAGTGGGGATTATTCCTGATGCCCATCAGTGAAGTTAATTCTTGGGACGACATGTATGAATGGGGCTGCACCAGAAGTCTGGCATCTTTTCAGCCCGAGATCTGGTGCAGCCCCAATATCAGGCGCATTACAGGGCGCCCACGACACTTTGTAATGTGCCTGAGATCGGCTGGAGGCGGCGCTCTAGAACCGTACGAAGCTCCACATTTATAGCTTCAGTCCAGTAAATCCAGGCAATTACTGCTGGAACAGGTAGAACAAGGGGTTTACCTGAGGCTGAGGTGTCGCTTTGTAGCTAGAAAGCGCTAAATCTATGACCGGCAGTAGAACAGGTTCAGAGATTAAGGCACATTCTACACTACTTTTATGCGCATTAAGATTGGAGTCTGGGCGCCAAAGATCATACATGTTGCCCATGGAGTCTATCAGTAGAGTTGATTCTTGGGACCCACCCTACAGCTGTTGTACAGGTCGGCATATACTGCACATAGTTACATAGAAAAAATGTCCATCACAACCAAGGGTGGGTAAGACTTAGATAAAGGGAGAATTAGAGGGAATTTATAAACTTGATTACTCCCACTGATGAAGACTTTAGAAAATTTAATTTCTGTTTATAGCATTGCCTCAGACTAGATCCAAAGGTTTTAGCTGGCTTCATAGGTATCAATATTATTAGTAGTCAGTGGTATCTAAGCTTTTCCTGAAGCCTCATCTGTTCCTGCTGTGACCAGCTCCTCAGGAAGGCAATTCTACAGAGTCACAGTTTTCATGGTGAAGAAGGATTTTCTCCTCCAGAGAGTGAGGGTTTTACATGAAATAGTTTTTCCCCAGACTTTCTGTAGGGACCATTTATATACTTATATACATTAATCCTGTCTCCCCGTAGCCGTCTTTTCTCAAGACTAAAAAAGTTCAATTCTTTTAACTTTTCCTCATAACTAGGATGCTCTGGGTCCCTCATATCCCACCTCCTGGGGTATGTTTGGTTGCTCGTCTTTGCACTTTCTGTAGCTCCATTACATCCATAACTCTTGGACTTTTATTCTCTAACTTCTTACCAAAAAACATCCTCATAACTGCTATAATCAGAGCTCAGGGTCCCACTGTTCCTCTGTGGCCATTTCAAGCCTGCCCACCAGTGTCCTTGGTTGTGACATCATAAAGGGAACAACAGACTATGTGAAGATCATAACATTAAGGGTCTCGTCACATGGCGTTATTGCCGTGTATTTGTGCTTTGCTACGCCCAACATGCAATTATGGTAATAGAGAGTGATCAATTACGTCCGTCTCCCCCGGTGTACAATGCGCTCGTATTGTACACCGGGAGAGAGAAGTGAAGTCACTTCTTTGTGGCGCTTATGTGCTGCTGCTGATAATGAAAGTGAATGGGAGCAGTCGGGGGCCGACCACCCCAATGCTTGGAAGTACGTGCTGAACAGCACATACGTCTAAAACACACGGTAAAAAAACACATAGTACGTTATGTGAATATTCCCTAACAGAGCACATGTCCTGTATACCTAGAGGGTGGTCCTAAGACTCTTTCCGGTACTCCAGGCTCGCACTGGCCATTACTGTTAATCAAATATCGGCCATGATTACTGCTTAGCTCGGCAATTCTGGGTCTGTAGGACTCGGCTGCTCTTCTCTGATATCTCACCATTTTTTAAGCATTTGGATTGTCCAGATTTCATGTATTTAACTTATTTGTTTTTTCACAATAAAAGCTAAAAATTCTCAATATCTTCCATGTAACATTCAATATATGAAGAAACCTGAGCACAGATAAAGGTTCTCATGACGGCGGTCTTCAAGTTCTTATATGCTATATGTGCGAGTGATATTCATTGTAATCTGGTCCATGACTCTGAACCTCATGAATGTGTATGAGGCTGTGCACGGGCATACATAGTCTAAACATATAGCTCTGATCTTCAAGGGATCTGTGATGGTGATTTACACAACATGAACATAGAGTCACTGCTGTAACAGACACATACAGTGTGGCCTTATAGAACCTGGTGTAATCCCTGAATTTTAATACAATCCATGATGATACAATAAGTATAATTAAAATGTCCTGGAGACCCTCTAGGTTAAGCTAGGATTGAGCACAGTTACTGTATGATGTCCTGGAGACCCTCTAGAAGTAGCTAAGACTTATGTACTATTATAATGTACTGAATAACCTCTAGAAAAAGCTAGGATTTATTTATAATTATGATGTCCTGGAGAAGCTGTAGAAGATGATAGGACAATACAATTATGGTGTCCTGGAGACATGGACAAGAAGCTAGGACTTCAGTACAATTATGGTGTCCTGGAGACCTGGAGAAGAAGCTAGAACTTTAGAACAATTATGATGTCCTGGAGACCCTCTAGAAGAAGCTAGGACTTTAGAACAATTATGATGTCCTGAAGAACCTCTAGAAGAAGATAGGACTTTAGCAGAAATATAATGACCCAGAGACCCTCTGGAAGAAGATATGACTTTATCACAGTTATGATGTCCTGGAGAAGCTCTAGAAGAAGATAGGACTTATGTACAATTATAATGTCCCACAGCCCCTCTCCAAGAAGCCATGACTTTAGCACAGTTATATAGTCCTGAATATCCTCTAGGACTTATTTACAATTATAATGTCCCAGAGACCTTCTAGAAGAAGTTTAAGACCTTACTTATATCTAACTGCTGTGTAGAATGCTCACACGTCTTACACTTACCCAGTTGGGCGAAGATCTCTCCAGTTTCGTAGAAGTTCAATTTGGAGCAGCCCCTGTTATCGACCAGCACAATGTTTTTGGTGAGTTGGTAGGTCAGTCTGTCTGTTGTGTAGCTAGCGTATGTTCCTGAAGCGTTTGCATAGTTTCTGTACTCACTGTTGGTCCACACACAGATAGTGCTGTTTATGAATGATGACTTCCCATGGCCACTGAACCCGAACAGCTGCAGGAGGATACGTTTAAAACCCTGGTTACCCCTTTTACATTTATCAAAGGTAAAGTCTCTGATCACCCTCCGCCGCCCTTCATCATCCATGGTTGATTCTGTTTGTGAGTCGTCAATGCTCTGCACTCACAATAAACCAAGACGTGAAGCCAAAGTCCTTTTACAGCCGCTCATAACAGACCGCTTCTTCAGACCTTATCTACACACAGTTAAGTCCTTGAATTTCTTTTCCAAGTAGGAAAATCTTTGTAGATTTGAATATTTGGGGTAATGTTTAGGTTATTAACTAAATATCTATTTTAGTTCCTTATAGTTCGCAGCCTCTGAACATAAGGCAAGGGTGAGGTGGTAATATGAACGCCGCAATAAATTCTTGTTGTGGAGGAACTATCACTGTCTCTTATGATGGGGAATATTCCTGACCTGTAATAAGTCCACATCCAGGATCTGTCATTATAGCTATTTCTACAAAAAGGCCAAAAAACATGGGGTACTATTCAAGATCCCGATCGGGGGCAGGAGGTTTGTAAATAAGAGAGTATTCACTGTAGTAGATGAATTACAGCTCAAGTTCACCAATGACTTAACTGTAAAAGCCTCAGGCGACTATACTGTGCTTCTCAGGTCAACCACTCCCTACAGCCAAGGCCACTCATAGGCTAAATTTCCTCTCCCCCATCACATAATGCACCACGATGCGATACAGTGCATCACCATCAACCAAATCCAAAATATACACAAAGCATTAACACAATGTGCTAGGTATAAAACGACAAAATAATAGTGATACAGTTACCAAATAACACCGCCACACCAACCAGAATCCCAGGCTAATAGTACTAATATGTCCTACTTAGACCACATATCACCAACAAATAGTGATGGAATAATACTACTACCCCAGGACCACATATCACCACCACATAGTGACCGAATAATACTACTACCCCTGGACCACATATCACCACCACATAGTGACTGAATATGGAAATACCATGACCACATATCACCACCTCTTAGTGACTGAATAATACCACCACACCATGACCACATATCACTCCCAAAAAGTGACTGAATAATACCACCACACCATGATCATATATCACCACCCAATAGTGACTGAATAATACACCCACATCATGATCACATATCGCCACCACATAGGGACTGAATAATAACACCACACCATGATCACATATCACCACCAAATAGTTACTGAATAATACACACAAACCATGATCACGTATCACCACCACATAGTGACTGAATAATACAACAACACAATGACCACATATCACTTCCACATAGTGACTGAATAATACCACAACACCATGACCACATATCGCCACCACATAGTGACTGAATAAGACCACTACAACAAGACCACATATCACCACCAAACATTGACCACATTTCACCACCACATAGTGACCGAGAATATTGCCACAACACCATGACCACCACATAATGACTGAATAATACCATCATATCATGACCAAAGGTTATCATCACATAATGACTGAATAATACCTCCACACCATGTCCACATATTACCACCACATAGTTACTAAGTAATACCACAACACCATCATCACATATCACCCCCAAACAGTGACTGAAAAATATACCATACCATTACTGAATATAAACCATTATACTACATCCAATATTACTGGCATACAGTGACCATACAGTGGCAGGTACTAGCTGTACATAGGCTCTGCAGACATATAAGTGATTACAGTAAAGTTACATCCAGGGACTTACAGGAGATGTCTCTGAAGAGTTGTTCTCTTTCTCTTTTTCTTCTCCATCTGTCCCAGACCACCATGACGACTTCTCCTGGCCACAAATCTTCACTGTAGATGTTACAAAACAAACATCTTAGACTCCTCACTTTTTTTGAACTTTTCTACCAATTCCTATCTCTAAACAGACTCCCCATCTATAGCGCCCCAAATGGTAATAATTACTCCCTTGTTCCACAAACAGTAAAAGTGTTTTGTATACCAATACAGAAAGTAGTTAAATTCCCTAAGACAGTATGTAGGTATACCCTCAAACTAGGTAGGCAGTCCTCAAATAGGTAGGTGTATAGCGCCCCTGAGGTAGGTAAACTTACAGGTTCCCCAATAGGTAGGTATCTCGGTCACATATTAAATAGATAGGTAGTTATATAGGCCCCCCAATAAGAAGAAATATAGATCCCTAATATGTCGTTGTTGAGGGGGACCAGCAACAGGTAGGCAGCGTGGGCTTCAGCGGACAGAGACAGGGACAGGTGTTGCCTGGGTTTATTGCAGCAAAATGGAAATCAAATAAGCCTTGACTTCAGGCAAACAGAAAATAAATACCTCGGCAGAGCTCTTATTAGACACAGGATTCCCTGACTAGTACTTGGTACAGCTTGTGCAATTACAGAAGATTTCTTTCACAGCCGGCCTTTCCTCTGAGACACAGAGTATACATCAGACCCTGGTCTAGCCTGCAGACCGAGGATTTATAGGCCTGAGCCCCGCCTCACCTGGGGAGTGGGAGTGGCCACCCACCCTGCTCTTTGACCGCTCCAGGAAAAGCCGACCCAGACCAAAAGCAGATTGGAACCGCTTATACCAAACATGTCAGTAACATAGTGTTACTGACACACAAACTGTCGGCTTCCCTTCACCGAGACCAGGCTTCTCGGTGACACACATTGCTCCACATATTCCCCAAGGCCGCAAAGGAGAGCATTCTAGGAGAAATATATCTCCCCTCAATAATGCCGGCTGTCACTGTCTCACAAGTTATATTGCCCCCTGTAGCCAGGTAGTTATTTCCCCCCTGTAGCCAGGTAGCGAACCCCTGTAGCCAGGTAGTTATATGCCAACTTTAGCCAGGTAATTGCGCCCTGTAGCCAGTAAGTTACCCCCCCCCCCCCCGGTAGCCAGGTATTAGCCCCCTTTAGCCAGGCAGTTATATGCCCAGTAAAGCCAGGTAGCTGCCCCCTGAAACCAGGAAATTGCCCTATGTACCCAGGTCGATGACCTATGTAGCCAGGTAATTGCCCCCTGTAGCCAGATAATAGCCCCCAGTAGCCAGTTGCTTGCCCCATGTAGCCAGGTAATTGCCCCTTAATACCTCCCCTCATATAATCTCCAGCCATAACCTCCCACCGCATACATCTGTGCCCTAATCTGCTAATAACTCCCCTCATATAATCTCCATCCATAACTAGTCCCACCATACATCTCTATCCTAATCTCCTGATACCTCCCTCATGTTATCTCCTTCCATAACCTCTCCCCATACATCTCTACCCTAATCTCCTAATACCTCCCTCATGTGATCTCCATGCATAACCTGTCCCTGCATACATCTCTATCCTAATTTCCTGATACCTCCCTCATGTAATCTCAATCCATAACCTGTCCCTGCATACATCTCAATCCTAATCTCCTGATAACTGCCTCATGTAATCTCCATCCATAACCTCCTTCCATATATCTCTACCATAATTTCCTGATATTTCCTCTCATGTAATCTCCATCCATAACCTGTCCCCCATACACCTCTGCCCTAATCTCCCGATACCTCCCTCATGTAATCTCCATCCATAACCTGTCCCCCCATACATCTCTGCCGTAAATCTCCTGATACCTCCCTCATGTAATCTCCATCCATAACCTTTCCCCCCATACATCTCTGCCCTAATCTCCTGATACCTCCTCATGTAATCTCCATCCATAACCTGCCCCCCATACATCTCTACCCTAATCTCCTGATACCTCCCTTATGTAATCTCCATCCATAACCTGTCCCCCATACATCTCTACCCTAATCTCCTGATACCTCCCTCATGTAATCTCCATCCATAACCTGTCCACCATATATCTCTACCCTAATCTCCTGATACCTCCCTCATGTAATCTCCATCCATAACCTGTCCCCCCATACATCTCTACCCTAATCTCCTGATACCTCCCCTCATGTAATCTCCATCCATAACCTGTCCCCCATATATCTCTACCATAATCTCCTGATACCTCCCTCATGTAATCTACATCCATAACCTGTCCCCCCATACATCTCTACCCTAATCTCCTGATACCTCCCTCATGCAATCTCCATCCATAACCTGCTCCTACATCTCTGCCCTAATCTCCTGATACCTCCCTCATGTAATCTCCATCCATAACCTACCTCCCATATGTCTCTGCCCTAATCTCCTGATACCTCCCTCATGTAATCTCCATCCATAACCTGTCCTCCCCATACATCTCTACCCTAATCTCCTGATACCTCCCTCATGTAATCTCCATCCATAACCTTTCCCCCCATACATCTCTGCCCTAATCTCCTGATACCTCCCTCATGTAATCTCCATCCATAACCTGTCCCCCCATACATCTTATAGTGCTATGAGATTTATTGACCATCCGGAATCCATATTGGCATTATCTCTTTATGAATAATAGATCTTAAGCTGTAAATTTCCTAACTTCTTGTAGATGTGTACTGAGAAGCAGTGCATAGTGACACAAATGGTTGTTATCAGGGCCTCGTTGTTTTGGGAACATTGTAACTAAGATAATACTACCCAGCACTTTTAGAGAGTGATCATGGGAACGCAGGTGTTCATGGCTCAGGGGTGTTCAGCATCAAGTCATTGATTTTTCCAGTGCCAGGTTAACGTCTTAAGAACTGGCCATTCGAAGGAGGGAGGCCTTATACTGGAAAAGTACTGGTCTGTCAGCTTGTGTAACACTTGGCAACGCAGGCATTTGTTTCAAGTAAGATATAAGCTGGGAAAGTTTGCTGCGAAGTTAGAAGTAGTTGTACCTGTGGGCTGTAGAGGGACGCCTCGCCGCCACAGTGATGAATCCCAGGAATATCTCTCTATCTTCGCTGGCCGCTTCTCCCAGCTGATGTTACGGACAGATAATGCTGATAAGATTCCTGGTAAAGCTTGGACCTGTAAAGGGGGCACCCATGCACGGTGTCGATCTCAGGATTATCTCTCTATCTTTGCTGGCCCGTTTTTACCAGCTGATGCCGATAGATGATGCTTATAAGATTCCTGATGAAGCTTTGACCCATATATAGGTGTCATGTAAGTATTTGTAATCCATATTATGCGTGCTTTGCCTTTGTAACCAATATTATGGGTGTTTTGCCTTTATAATCTATATTGTGCAAAAGTATATACAATATCACACTATCTTCTTGTAGTTTTATGTAATCACTAAGGGCGACATTTATGATACGGAGTTGCGCCTGTTTTCTGGCAAAAACGGCGCCTCACTGATCCGAATCCCCTGTCGGACGCACTGATGTGGAGTTAGGCACAACCTTCGCCACTTTCGGATGCGCCTAACATGAGGGGGCGTTTAATGGGCGCGGTGTGGGCGTTCTAGGGCGGGACGCGGCTCATTCGAATACTCCGAGGCATGCATGATCGCAGTTCGGCAAAGTGTGGCGAATTGCAGCTCTCGCCAGCTCCGACAGGCAGACCTAGTTGAAGTTGATCTAAATGAGCCAGAGGAGGCGAAGTGAAGCGAGAACATAAAATTCGCGGAAAAATATATAAGATTGCAAAAAAATCAATCTCAGCTCTCAGCTCTGTGAGGCATGGAGTATGAGTCCAAAAATCGTTTTTATTAGGTGTTAAACATTATCAGAAAAATAGCTCAAACCTTCTTAAAAACATACATAAATAAAATCACTTTCCAAAAATCAATAATGGCGCAACATCAGGAATTAGGATCTTGGAAATTGCCGGGAAATAAAGTAATTCAAATTCTGTAAGCTCTTCTCATTGGTCTGCAGAAACCAACCAATCAGAATAGGAGCAACAGTGACCCATTATAACCTATGGAGAAATATAGATCAATCAAATGAAAAGGCGGACAGTTCAAAATACAGTAAAAAAGGCAGAAAAGAGCTGATTGGTTGAGCCCAGGCGGCAGATATGAATCCACCAATCATATGTAGTGTGTCTATTTTAAATGGAGCAAGAAGGGCGCGATAGAAGGGCGCCCTAAAAGTTATTACTGTCTATGGGAAATATTCTAGTACTGTGATTGGTTACGGGGAAGAGGGACTCGTCCTGCTTAGCCAATCAGACGCCTGAGCTACTTAACTCATAGAGTTTCTAGGGGAAAAGAAATGCAGAGCGAGCTCTGTTTGTGATTGGCTTAGTTAAAAGAGGCGGATTATTTGGGCCAATGGAGAGCGAGCGATGCTCTTATGGGTTTCTAATGCAATCTATAATAAAACTGTACATGGCAGAAATCAAATGATAAGACTCACGAAGTTGTACCGATCTCTATATAAAATGAACAATAATATGGGGGTAACAAAAATAAAGAAATAAAAATGAAGTCATTGAATATTTTAGATACAGATCGGTACAACTTTGTGAGTCTTATCATTTGATTTCTGCCATGTACAGTTTTATTATTGCATTAGAAAACCCATAAGAGCATCGCTCGCTCCCCCATTGGCCCAAATAACCGCGCCTCTTTGAACTTAGCCAATCACAAACAGAGCTCGCTCTGCATTTCTTTTCCCCATAGAACTGTATGAGATAAGTAGCTCAGCACCCGAATATTTCCCATAGACAGTAATAACTTTTAGGGCGCCCTTCTAACGCGCCCTTCTTGCTCCACTAAAAATACAAAATATACGCACTACATATGATTGGTGGATTCATATCTGCCACCTGGTCTCAACCAATCAGCTCTTTTCTGCCTTTTTTACTGTATTGTGAACTGTCCCGCCTTTTCATTTGATTGGTCCATACTTCTCCATAGGTTATAATGGGACACTGTCGCTCCTATTCTGATTGGCTGGTTTATGCCGAGCAATGAGAATAGCTTAAACAATTTGAATTACTGTATTTCCTGGCAATTCTCTATATCGCAATTCCTGATGTAGCGCCAGTCACAGCGATTTGGTTAGTGATTTTATTAATGTATGTTTATAGAAGGTTTAAGCTGTTTTACAGAGAATGTTTTACACTTAATAAAAACGATTTATTCACTAATACTCCATGCCGCACGATGCAGAGATTTCACTGCCCTGATCTCTCCATAGACTACAATGGGAGAAGTAGCTTGCGCTCTGATTGGCCGGAATAGCCAAGCCCCCGCCAGCTCTGCCAATCAGCTCTTTTCTGCATTTTTTACTGTATTTTGAACTGTCCTGCCTTTGCATTTGATTGGTCCATACTTCTCCATAGGTTATAATGGGTCCTTGTCGCTCCTATTCTGATTGGTTGGTTTCTGCCGACCAATGAGAAGAGCTTACAGAATTTCAATTACTGTATTTCCCGGCAAATCTCAATATTGCAATTCCTGATGTAGCGCCGGTCTCGGCGACAAACGCGTTGTTAGTGATTTTATTGATTTATGTTTATAGAAGGTTTGAGCTCTTTTTCAGATAATATTTTACACCTAATAAAAACGATTTTTTTAATCATACTTCATGCCGCACGGCGCTGAGTGCCGAGATTTCATTGTCCCGATCTGGCTATAGACTACAATGGGACAGAGTAGCTCGCGCTCTGATTGGCCAAGATAGCCAAGCCGTCGCTAGCTCAACCAATCAGCTCTTTTCTGCCTTTTTACTGTATTTTGAACTGTCCCACCTTTGATTTTGATTGGTCAATACTTTTCCATAGGTTATAATGGGTCACTGTCGCTCCTATTCTGATTGGCTGGTTTCTGCCGACCATTGAGAAGAGCTTACAGAATTTGAATTACTGTATTTCCCGGCAATTTCCAAGATCCTAAATCCTGATGTAGCGCCGTTATTGATTTTTGGAAAGTGATTTTATTTATGTATTTTTTTAGAAGGTTTGAGCTCTTTTTCAGATAATGTTTTACACACACTGGCGAGGCGAGGTGGACTTTACACCGCATGTATGAGCGCACCTTGGGCGCCGACATACATGAGGCGCAGCTTTCACGTTCGAGCGCTTGAAAACGTGCGCTCCGACGCGCCGAGATTCATACATGTCGCCTGCTGTGAATTACGGTGGAATGTCTGTGTTTTAAAAGGAATATGTATAATTAAAGAAGTTACATTTTAAGAAGCACCCGTCCTGATATATGTTGTGGAAGACACAACTGCACCATCTTCTTTTGGAGGTTTTGTTTTTAAAGCATTTATTGTGTGGTTTACATAATGTCTTTATTCGCGGCTCCGGGCAGTTCAAATACATTTTTTTAAATGTTTTATTTGCTTTATTTTCTGAGACCAATCTTTTTTCATTCTTCCATCCATTGACCTGTGTCCGGGTTCGGTGCTTTTTTCCGGACCGAAGTGCGGTTGTCATTGGTTCTATTTTGGGATATTTGCGACTTTTTGATCTCTCTTTTTGACTGAGTATTTTTTATACCATTTGCCATGCGGGATCAGTGAGGTTATGGATTCATCGGTTGGACTTTTACAGATGTGATGTTACCAATTAAGCCTCATGCTTTCATTGTTTTTCTATTTGCAAACAAACGGAAAAAGGAGGAGGCTTTGAACTTTTAAGATTTTTTCAAATATTTTTTAAACTTTAAAAAGTCACCAGCCTTAAGTAATTGGATACTGGTGATTAAATCTAATGTAAGCTCCGGTTGGGGTTGTCTCCTGCTAGACCTCTAGGGTCGTGCTATATTGGGGGGTACATTATTGTGTCAGAGCCTGGGCCCCTCGAAGGATCCTCCAGTTCTCTGGTGGACCAGTCCAACCATCAACACCATTTTAAGTTAGTAAAGCTAGGTGACAACCACTACCCGGACCGGGACAAAAGTATTCTGGTACCTTAGTCCAGGCATCCTCAAACTGTGGCCCTCCAGCTGTTGGGAAACTACAACTCCCATCATGCATTTATATCATCTATAACATCGGGCATGATGGGAGTTGTAGTTTTCCAACAGCTGGAGGGCCGCAGTTTGAGGATTCCATGCAAAACAAATAAGGCATATATCGCACCCTCCTCCCCCACCTTCCAATGGAGAATTCAGCCCTCTCCATGCCTCCTTGCGCCCTTTTCTACCTCGGAAAAAGTGGAGCCCTGGATGGTCACCTACCTTACCCTGCCTGTCACCCTGGCTCTGACCACTACTATGGGTCTATCAACCAGCTTTTCTAGGGTCCTGAACTTAGCCTTCGTCTGGTGGTGCAGGAATACAGAGATGGACGATATCGTACTAGGTTGATCTGGAACTGGGGAAAGACAGAAATGCTAATCACTGTGATTGTAGCCAGGGATGGTCATGTAATACAGCAGCCACCAAATATTATGGTGGCTGTAAATTTATGATGTGGGGTCATGGGTGCAACAGTGAAGTCATAATGGTGTCGGGGGAAGGAGACAGTGAAGTTATACCACCGCGCTTTCCTGTGTCATGTTTCAAGATCAATGTAAGGCTGGGTTCTGGAGATCTGGAGGTTACTGCACTATTTTTTCTGTCTCAATGATGGACACCACAGTGGAAGCCTGATGGCCCCAGTGTAATTAATTGGGTCGTATTAGCATAGTGGGTGTCCATTGTGAATTGATACCATAGCTTTCATTTATCAACTCTGGCAGAAGTGAACCAAGTCTAAAGCAGACACCTCCTACCCAGGGATACAGGTAAGGCTGGCTCAAGGTCCCTGTGGGAATCGCTTCAGGTCACTGCAGGCAACATAAGCTGCCTCATCACTGGGCAACTGCAGTCTCCTCCTGTCATACTTTAGTTGGTTCTACAGCAAGGCTTT
Organism: Phyllomedusa bahiana; assembly: GCA_025379985.1. Taxonomy (NCBI): domain Eukaryota; kingdom Metazoa; phylum Chordata; class Amphibia; order Anura; family Hylidae; genus Phyllomedusa; species Phyllomedusa bahiana. Next base: position 16,399 of record JAODAL010017928.1, on the reverse strand, counting down.
TGGGACCAGGAACGGTGGCCAAGGATTGAGAGGATGGGCCCCACTCCTGTACCAACATGGAACTCAAGTGGCAAGATGGTTTGACATCCTCCCATTTGCCAAGTTAATGACAGGAGCTCAGGAACTATCTTGGGCTTCACCCGCTCCCTGTTGGGCCAGTCTGAGTCTGACCAGAACCCTTGCACAAGATGAGCGCACAAGATGGTGCACAAGACGGACGTACAACATAGGTGTACCCCTTCATAGGCTTGTGTGGTTTGGAAATAAGGGAAAGGGCATTGGAGAAAGCATCATGTCCAGTGATACTGAGCACTTACCCTACAGATCACCATTGATTGAGGGGGTCCTTGTAGCCGAGAAGCTGTGATCGGTCACAAGGGACTGAGCTGAATTAGTTTGCACTTTGTGAATTGGGCTGTATGTGTTCTTTGTATGGTCGGCTTGCTTCCTCAAACTTGTGATTGAGGTTTTTGGTCTTGTAATGATATTTTACACTTCCTGAGGTTCTTGTCTATTCCAGTAGCTCCCTATTGTTACTGTCACTCTCTGGTTTGGGATATGTCCCTCTTTTTCTTATTATGGGTGAGGGATGCAATTTGTTTCATGGGGAGTTTTGTCTTGTATTCTGGATTTATAATAAGCTTTGATCATTGGATGCACAATGTACTCCGGTTACTTTACTCTCTTTGTGCTTTATGGAATGTTACTTACACCAGTTGATTGTCCTTAATTCTCTTGGCTGTGCCTGTGTTTGGGTGTTGTATCCAGAGCGGAGCCCGATATAACTTCATAAAGTATCCATCAAATCAAGGCAATGTTTATTTCCTATTGACAAATCACTCAGAACTTGTTCGCTCATACGGAAGAATTCATCAAGGGTTCAAGAAGGTTGTAACATTTGGCGATTCTATTCACTCCCTCGATCTGAGCATCAGCGCCACTCTAAACATGTGAACCCCTCATCTCTAATCACATTCTGTCCCTAATTCTGGGAGAGGTGCTCACTGAAAGACGCGGGACGTGGATGGATGTGTGTGGGGACTGTGAAATGTGGGGATGGAAGAGAGTTTCCTAACCACGACTCTTGACTTCTGGAGAAAGTTTTGGGATTTTGAGAGGAGTTGTGACTGTGAATAAGACCTTTCTCATCTTTTTTACAATGTTGATGTCATAATAATATTGAACTTGAGAAAAAGATGATTCTTGGGTCCCACCAGTGGAGATTCTTGGGGTCCACCAGTGGGGTTGATTCTTTGGTCCAACAGTGGACATTCTTGGGGTCCACCAGTGGAGTTGATTCTTTGGTCCACCAGTGGACATTCTTGGGGTCCACCTGTGGGGTTGATTCTCTGGTCCACCAGTGGACATTCTTGGGGTCCACCAGTGGAGTTGATTCTTGGGGTTCACCAGTGAAGATGATTCTTGGAGCCCACCAGTGGAGTTGATTCTCGGGGTCACCAGTGGAGATGATTCTTGGAGCCCACCCGTGGAGATGATTATTGGGGCCCACCAGTGGAGATGTTTCTTGGTGCCCACTAGTGGAGGTGATTCTTGGAGCCCACCAGTGGAGTTGAGTCTTGGGGCCCACCAGTGGAGTTGATTCCTGGAGCCCACCCGTGGAGCTGATTATTGAGGCCCACCAGTGGAGTTGAGTCTTGGGCCCCACCAGTGGAGTTGATTCTTGGAACCCACCAGTGGAGATTCTCGGAGCCCACCAAAGGATGTGATTCTTGGAACCCACTATTGGAGTTGATTCTTCGGGTCTACCAGTGGTGCTGATTCTTGGGGCCCACCAGTGGAGTTGATTCTTGGAGCCACCAGTGGAGCTGATTCTTGGGGGCCCACCAATGGAGATGATTCTTGGGGCCCACCAGGGGAGTTGATTCTTGGGGCCCAGCAGTGGGGGTGATTCTTGGGCCCCAGCAGTGGAGTTGATTCTTGGAACCTACCAGTGGAGATTCTTGGGGCCCACCAGTGGAGGTGATTCTGGGGGCCCACCAATGGAGGTGATTCTTGGAGCCCACCATGGGAGTTGATTCTTGGGTTTCACCAGGGGAGGTGATTCTTGGAGACCACCAGTGGAGCAAATTCTTGGGCCCACCAGTGGAGTTGATTCTTGGAGCCACCAGTAGAATTGATTCTTGGGGCCCACCAGTGGAGTTGATTTTCGAGGCCCAGCAGTGGAGCTGATTCTTGTGCCCCACCAGTGGAGTTGATTCTTGGAACCCGCCAGTGGAAATTCTTGGGGCCATCAGTGGAGGTGATTCTGGGGGCCCACCAGTGGAGATGATTCTTGGAGCCACCAGTGGAGTTCATTCTTGGGGTCCACCAGTAAAGAGATGATTCTTGGGGCCCACCAGTGGAGTTGATTCTTGGGGCCCATCAGTGGAGATGATTCTTGCAGCCACCATGGTAGGTGTTTCTGGGGGCCCACCAAAGGAGATGACCCTTGGAGCCCACCATTGGAGTTGATTCTTGGGGCCCACCAGTGGAATTGATTCTTGAAGTCCACCAGTGGAGGTGATTCTGGGGGCCCACCAATGGAGATGATTCTTGGAGCCCACCATTGGAGTTGATTCTTGGGGTCCGCCCGTGGAGGTGATTATTAGAGCCCACCAGTGGTGCTGATTCTTGGGCCCACCAGTGGAGCTGATTCTTGGGGCCCACCAGTGAAGTTGATTCTTGGGGTTCACCAGTGGAGGTGATTCTTAGAGCCCAACAGTTGAGCTAATTCTTGGGCCCACCAGTGGAGATGATTCTTGGAGCCACCAGTGGAGATGATTCATGGGGCCACCAGTGGAGCTAATTCTTGGGCCCACCAGTGGAGTTGATTCTTGGGGCCCAGAAGTGGAGTTCATTCTTGGGCCCCACCAGTGGAGTTCATTCTTGAAACCCACCAGTGTAGATTCTTGGGGCCATCAGTGGAGTCGATTCCGGGGGCCCACCAATGGAGGTGATACTTGGAGCCCACCATTGGAGTTGATTCTTGGGGTTCACCAGTGGAGCTGAGTCTTGGAGCCCACCAGTGGAGCAAATTCTTGGGCCCACCAGTGGAGTTGATTCTTGGAGCCACCAGTGGAGATGTTTCTTGGGGCCCACCAATGGAATTGATTCTTGAGGCCCAGCAGGGGATTTGATTCTGGGGTCCCACCAGTGGAGTTGATTCTTTGAACCCACCAGTGGAAATTCTTGGGGCCACCAGTGGAGGTGATTCTGGGGGCCCACCTGTGGTGAGTATTCTTGGCGCCACCAGTGGAGTTGATTCTTGGAGCCCACCATTGGAGTTGATTCTTGGGGTCCACCAGTGGAGGTGATTCTTAGAGCCCACCAGTGGTGCTGATTCTTGGGGCCCACCAGTGGAGTTGATTCTTGGGGTCACCAGTGGAGTTGATTCTTAGAGCCCAACAGTGGAGCTAATTCCTGGAGCCCACCAGTGGGGTTGATTCCTGGGGCCCACCAGTGGAGTTGATTCTTGGAGCCACCAGTGGAGCTTATTCTTGGGGCCCACCAGTGGAGGTGATTTTTGAGGCCCACTAGTGGAGTTGATTCTTGCGGGCTACCATGGAGATGATTCTTAGGTTACACCAGTGGGTTTGATTCTTGCGGCCCACTAGTGGAGTTGATTCCTGGGATCCACTAGTGGAGTTGATTCTTGGGGTCCACCAGTGGAGTTTATTCCTGGGATCCACCAGGGGAGTTGATTCCTTGGGTCCACCACTGGAGTTGATTTTTGGGGCCCCTTTAAGGGAGTTGCTTCTTTGGGGCCTACACTACAGCTACTTTACATGACTACATATGACTTTTGCACTCTGCTTCTCTCCGGGTGATTTAACACATAAAAAGAGCCTGAGGTAGAAATATCTACAACCATTATGGAGGCGAGCAATGCAAGCTCAAATAGATAAAATAAAACCTTCAACCTAAAACCTATTCCAATAAGAAATGAAAAAATCCGTACAAGAAACTGGAGACAGGATTTATATTTAATGAAATGCATAAAATGTAAAGATGATAAAAGATTCAATCACAGACGAGATGATGAAATTCTGCTATAACAGAGACGTTGCCACCAAATACTTCAGTCTGTCAGTCACCTATGTGGACTGCCCCCATCATTCGGCACCCTATCGGTGGACTTACAGTGACCTGGACCAAGAGGTAAGTTTAGTAGAATTGGGGCCCCCACTAGTTGCCAAAGTGACAGGACGCTACACCAAAAGGCTAATTGCACACTCCGCACAAACCTAAAGATTACAATCATTGGATCACTATCCAATCTTTATGTGATTATTTTTTTATTTTTGCTGAATCGATACAATTTGTGTTTGTACAAAACGATTTCCTGCTGAAATTTTACAACCCCAACTCTAATGTATAGAACAGTTGCAGAATTTTTTGCAACAAATCCGTTGCACGTGGACATGACTTTTTGCACTTACAACCATTGATCTGGATGGAGGGTCGTGGTGGATTTCTGCTGTCAGCATTCTGTGTATTCATAGGATTTACCTGCAGTCATTGTCTGAAGTTTGGATAAATTTCAGCACCATATGTAGGTGGGCATCACCAATGCCATCTTATCTAGTGGGCACAATAGGAACTTGCCTGGGGGCCCCACAAGCATAGGGACGGATGTTAGTCTTAAGGATCCAGAGCACATGCCTTGGCTCACTGGATTGGAGCTGCTTGTGTGTTCTTTATGTGCAAACAGTTAAAAACCATGGTAGAGCAGGAAGTTGTCCGCTTCCTACAAGTTGTCAGTGAGGTGTCCTGATATAGGCAGCAGTATGGTATGGGTTTGCTTGGGGGTGGTTAAAGACATGGCCTCATGTGTTGTCCTGTTTGGACATGGCTAGAGGCATAGCCTGGTGTGATGTCATGTATTTGGGCAATGCCCACTGCACTGCTGAGCCCGAGGGCCAATGATGCTATTGAGATGGCCATGGGCACCAATCATTGGCACAGTTCACCATACATTGCCCCCACACCATATGCCATCCTCGGTCTACACCCTGTGGCCACTGTTTTACAGTTTTTTGCTCTTCTTTTTCTTCCCTTTCTTTTCCTCCAGTTCTTGTAGTTTCTTTTTGTGCTCGTACTGCTCCCGTAGTATATTTCTTTCAAATTCCTGTTCCATGCTCTCCATTCTCTCCTTATGTAAATCTCGACCTTTCTGCTGCAGTTTTTCTGCCTCTTCCTGCTTCAGTTTGAACTCTCGCTTCATCCCAATTGTCTCCAGATCCCTGTGTTTTTGTAGATTTCCCTTCAGAATCATCATTTCTCTGGTGTGAACATAATTTAGCACCCGAGACTTCCGTTCTGCCAGTTCCATATCCGCGTTCCGGGGTTTGTCGGCTTGGAACTTAGCGTCGCTGATGACCTCATAAAGAAACTGGATGATCGCTTTGTGAGTTTCATTTTTTCTTCTCCAATTTTTCTCTGTGTAATTTTCAAGGGTAAACACATTTTCGGTTCCAATGTCCCTGAAAAATCCTTCCATTTCACTACATTTCTCATGACTCTTATGAGTGAGGACCACGATGGGAACGATCACTGAAATAAATCAACAGAAAGGAACCAATTAATTTATTATTTATTGATAGGTGAACGAAGCAGCAGAGATTTGCCTTTTGCTGTTTCACTAATGGGCAATATTTCATACTAGAGTCACAGTTATCGAATATAATTCGACAGAGGCTGTAATAAGGGAATATGGATTGGCCTCCATTGTCTTACTGTGTGAGAGGAGAGAAGGTGTGAGCAGCTTCTGTATGAGAGCGAGGGGGCAAGAGCGGAAGACTGTGTGAGAGAGGAGAGAGGGTGTGAGCAGCATCCGTATGAGAGTGAGGGGGCATGAGCGACAGACTGTGTGAGAGAGGAGAGAGGGTGTGAGCAGCATCTGTATGAGAGAGAGGGGGGCATGAGCGGCAGACTAGTACGAAAGAGGGTGGAGCAGCATCTTAGATTAGGGAGGCATGACGGCAGACTGTGTGAGAGAAGAGAGTGTGTTAGCACATCTAGAATGAGAGGAGGCATGAGCGCAGACGTGTGTGAGAGAGAAGGGTGTGAGCAGTATCTATATGAGAGTGAGGGGCATGAGCAGCAGACTATGTGAGAGAGGAGAGGGTGTGAGCAGCATCTGTATGAGAGTGAGGGGGCATGAGCAGCAGACTGTGAGAGAAGAGAGGGTGTGAGCAGCATCTGTATGAGAGCGAGGGAGGGCATGAGCGGCAGACTGTGTGAGAGAAGAGAGGGTGTGAGCAGCATCTGTATGAGAGCGAGGGGGCATGAGCGGCAGACTGTGTGAGAAAAGAGAGGATGTGACCAGCATCTGTATGAGAGTGAGGGGGCATGAGCGGCAGACTGTGTGAGAGAAGAGAGGGTGTGAGCAGCATCTGTATGAGAGCGAGGAGGCATGAGCGGCAGACTGTGAGAGGAGAGAGGGTGTGAGCAGCATCTGTATGAGAGCGAGAGGGCATGAGCGGCAGACTGTGTGAGAGAAGAGAGGGTGTGAGCAGCATCTGTATGAGAGCGAGGGAGGCATGAGCGGCAGACTATGTGAGAGAGGAGAGGGTGTGAGCAGCATCTGTATGAGAGCGAGGGGGGCATGAGCGGCAGACTATGTGAGAGGAGAGAGGGTGTGAGCAGCATCTGTATGAGAGTGAAGGGGCATGAGCGGCAGACTGTGTGAGAGAAGAGAGGGTGTGAGCAGTATCTGTATGAGAGTGAGTAGGGCATGAGCGGCAGACTGTGTGAGAGGAGAGAGGGTGTGAGCAGCATCTGTATGAGAGTGAGGAGGCATGAGCAGCAGACTGTGAGAGGAGAGAGGGTGTGAGCAGCATCTGTATGAGATTTAGGAGGCATGAGCGGCAGACTGTGAGAGAGGAGAGGGTGTGAGCAGCATCTGTATGAGAGTGAGGGGGCATGAGTGGCAGACTGTGTGAGAGAAGAGAGGGTGTGAGCAGCATCTGTATGAGAGCGAGGGGGCATGAGCGGCAGACTATGTGAGAGAAGAGAGGGTGTGAGCAGCATCTGTATGAGAGTGAGGGGGGCATGAGCAGCAGACTATGTGAGAGAAGAGAGGGTGTGAGCAGCATCTGTATGAGAGTGAGGGGGGCATGAGCGGCAGACTATGTGAGAGAAGAGAGGGTGTGAGCAGCATCTGTATGAGAGTGAGGGGCATGAGCGGCAGACTATGTGAGAGAGGAGAGGGTGTGAGCAGCATCTGTATGAGAGTGAGGGGACATGAGCGGCAGACTATGTGAGAGAAGAGAGGGTGTGAGCAGCATCTGTATGAGAGTGAGGGGGCATGAGCGGCAGACTATGTGAGAGAGGAGAGGGTGTGAGCAGCATCTGTATGAGAGTGAGGGGGGCATGAGCGGCAGACTGTGTGAGAGAGGAGAGGGTGTGAGCAGCATCTGTATGAGAGTGAGGGGGCATGAGCGGCAGACTATGTGAGAGGAGAGGGTGTGAGCAGCATCTGTATGAGAGTGAGGGGGCATGAGCGGCAGACTATGTGAGAGAAGAGAGGGTGTGAGCAGCATCTGTATGAGAGCGAGGGGGCATGAGCGGCAGACTATGTGAGAGGAGAGAGGGTGTGAGCAGCATCTGTATGAGAGCGAGGGGGCATGAGCGGCAGACTATGTGAGAGAGGAGAGGGTGTGAGCAGCATCTGTATGAGAGCGAGGGGGCATGAGCGGCAGACTATGTGAGAGATGAGAGTGTGTGAGCAGCATCTGTATGAGAGTGAGGGGGCATGAGCGGCAGACTATGTGAGAGAAGAGAGGGTGTGAGCAGCATCTGTATGAGAGTGAGGGGGGCATGAGCGGCAGACTATGTGAGAGGAGAGGGTGTGAGCAGCATCTGTATGAGAGTGAGGGGGCATGAGCGGCAGACTATGTGAGAGAAGAGAGGGTGTGAGCAGAATCTGTATGACAGCGAGGGAGGTCAGGAGCGGCAGATTATGTGAGAGAAGAGGAGGAGGCATGAGCAGCAGTCTATATGTGACAGAGGAGGGGGCATGAGCAGCAGTTTATATGTGACAGACGAGGGGGCATGAGCAGCAGTTTATATGTGACAGAGTTGGGGGCATGAGCAGCAGTTTTTATGTGACAGAGGAGGGGGCATGAGCAGCAGTTTATATGTGACAGTGGAGGGTACATGAGCAGCAGTTTATATGTGACAGAGGAGGAGGCATGAGTAGCAGTCTATATGTGACAGAGGAGGAGGCATGAGCAGCAGTTTATATGTGACAGAGGAGGGGGCATGAGCAGCAGTTTAAATGTGACAGAGGAGGGGGCATGAGCAGCAGTTTATATGTGACAGAGGAGGGGCATGAGCTGCAGTTTATATTTGACAGTGGAGGGGACATGAGCAGCAGTCTATATGTGACAGAGGAGAGGGCATGAGCAGTTGCCTCTGTGTAGGAGAGGAATAAGTTACAGCGGTCTATGCATGAGAAAGGAAGGTGCATGAGCAGCAATCTATACGTGAAAGGCTCTGAGGTGATGAAGAAAGTATGATGTCACTGTAGGTAGGGCTACAACTGGCACTGTTATAGACAGCTACAGAATAGCACTAAAGGTAGCAGTAGGAAAAGAAGCTTTTGTAGAGGCCGGGAGGATGTTGGAAAATAATGTGTATACAGCTTGGATTGATCAGTGTATACAGAGCGGATGTATCTATATATACAAGGTGGACACTTACTTGTTAGTTTTGTGGCTGTTTTAAATATTTCTCTTAGCTCGTCCTTCAGCTGAGGAGGTGGCAAGTTTGTCACACTAAGGAAAAAAAAAGGAGAAAAAATTTGAATTACATTGTGTGGTCAGGGGGATAATTATAGGAGATGTAGAGGTAGGTACAGGGGGTTTAGGTATATGGGGTGTAGGTATGGGAGGTGTAGAGGTAGGTGTAGGAGATGTAGATATAGGAGGTATAGGGGATGTAGGTATAGGTGATGCAGAGGTAGGTATAGGGGGTGTAGGTAAAGGGGTGCAGAGTTAGTTATAGTGGTGTAGGTATAGGGGTGCAGAGTTATTTAGGAGTGTAGGTATAGGTGTATAGAGGTAGGTATAAAGGATATAGGGGGTGTAGGTATAGGGGTGCAGAGTTAGTTATAGGGGTTTAGGTATAGAGTTATACAGGTGGGTATAAAGGATATAGGGGGTGTAGGTATAATGGTATACAGGTAGGTATAAAGGATGTGGAGGTAGGTATGGGAGTGTAAGCATAGGGATGTAGAGGTAGGTATAACGGATGTAGAGGTAGGTATGGGGGAGTAGACATTGGGGTACAGAGGTAGGTATAAAGGATGTTGAGGTATTGGGTTTGTAGGTATAGGGGGTGTAGGTATAGGGGTTGCGTAGGTATAGGGGGTATAGGTTTAGGGATTGCAGAGGTAGGTATAGGGATGTAAGTATGGGGTTGAAGAGGTAGGTTTTGGGGATGCAGAGGTAGATATAGGGGTGAAGAGGTAGGTATAGGGTTTGTTGTTACAGACAAACGAAACAAATGAAAGATCAGCTCCAAAAAGAAAAACTGCATCTGTAACAGTCCGACACCCACCATGTACAATGATGATGTCTGCTTATATAATAGGGGGTCAGGGTCTGGGAGGTAGTCACTGCTCCTGGCCCCCAGATAAGCAGAGGCCATTATTATGCATGGTGGGTGTGGGGCTGTTACAGATATAGTTTCCCTCTGGAGCTGATCTTCTATTAGTTTATAGCAGGAAACAATAAGCGCTGTCTATAAATTGTTAGAGTAAAACCTGGAGAACAAATGGTTTCTCTCTTGCTCTTGAGCAGCCGATCTCCTGATTGTTGAATCTTACTCCATCAATTGAAGCTGCTTAATGGGAAAGGAGGACAATGTCTCCTAAAGTAAATGTCCATCTCAGAGTTTATTTCAGGATGTGGGCCCAACTTGTTTCTAGACCTGTCGTATCCTGAGATTTTTGGCACAAGATTAAACAAACATGAAGTAATATAGTGTTTGATGGAGACCATGAGGGATGTCGCCCATCTCCTATTTGATGGAAACCATGAGGGATGTCGCCCATCTCCTATTTGATGGAGACCATGAGGGATGCTGCCCATCTCCTTCCATCACTCGTCTGTCACCCAAAGGCTCACATGTCACGAGGTTAAAATGAATTGGTATCGTGACACATTGTATAATGTGACGCAGTTCAGCAAAGGTTGAGGTTGGACACGTCTATGTTGGTGCTGGAATTGTAGTAAATTACATCCCGGAAAATCCCTTCTAATGCCTTTATCTATCAGCTGAAGATGAGCTGTTATTCAGCAGTGGTTCTACAGTACTCGTCTGATGTATCACATAACCACCGTCCTGGTCTTCAGCGATGCTACGACCAAGAACCGGGGATCGGCTCCAGGCAGCAGTCACCCCTGGTTGGGGTCCTATTATGGATTTTCCCAGGGGCTTTGGGGGTTATAATTTACCTGTACACAAATATAGGAATGGTGAAGTCAGAAGCTTTCACGTAAGGCTCGGCCTCCACGATCCTGTTCGCCAGCTCAAATCCTTTACTCCATCCAACCAGCTTGTCCAGGGGCAACAAGTTTGCTGAAAAGATAAAATTGGCATCAGTGAAATAATAGTAAATAATTTAAAATCCTCCCCACTTCACTTCTGAGCAATAATGTTGATGGCATCCACCAGGAATCTCTGCACTAGTTCTACAAATCCACTTCAACCAGAAACGTAAATGTCTAAATTGAATAAGTGAGAGGCCAGGCCCAACATGACAATAAACAGGGAGAGTCAAATGTCCCAGGACACCCTTTTATTTCATAAACGAGAGTGAAAGGGATATATCTGAATATCCCAGCAATCAATGGGGATATGTCTTTTAGCCTATGTCTGGAACATGGCTGCCATCTTGAAAGCTGGTTTAAGGGCAAGTTGTTCCAATGGGAAGGTGGTCGTGTAGTCTATCAAAGAAGACCAGAATTTTCTCAATAATCGATTACCACAATCAGAATTGCAATATCTCATGAGGTTTAAAAGCTATCAAGACAGGAAGTTCTCATGCAAGTTTATAAAGATTGGATCCAGCGACGCCAAATAGCTGTTGACGTTGTTGTGCCAACTTTCTGTGTTGATAACTTTTGAACCACAAGAGATGTTGAAAATATGATTGAGGCGATCAGCTTGACGCCTCTGGAGAATTAATCTTTTTTCTCCAGACAGAGGGAGCCCTCTTTTTTACATTTTGTAAGGGCCATTACTATGCTTAAATAAAATAATATTTTCTCCCGTCTTTTCTCAAGACTAAATAATTTAAATTCTTTTATCAATAGCTAAAATTTTTCATTCCCATCATTAGTTTGGTTGCTCGTCTTTGCACTCTCGCGAGATACATTACATACATAACTCTTGGACTCTTTTTCTCTACCCTTTTACCTGAAAAACATCCTCAGAAGTGGCATAATCAGGGTCCCACAGTTCTCAGGGTCCCACAGTGCTCAGGGTGCAACAGTGCTCAGGGATCCACCATGCTCAGGGATCCACCATGCTCAGGGTCCCACCATACCCCTGTGCCCAGTCCAAACCTTTCCCAGCAGTGTCCTAGGTTGCGACATCATAAAAGGGAAGAAAAGACACTGTGGAGCTCATAACACTAACATAGCACATGTCCTGCATACCTAGAGGGTGGCCCTAAGAGACTCTCCGGTACCCCGGTCTGTCACTGGTCATCACTGCTTATGAGATGCCATGATCAGTGCATACATAGGCTGAATATATATCTGCTCTAGAGAGGATCTGTGATGGTTATTTACACGACACATACATAGTGTCACTGTTGTAACAGACAAAGTTTGTCCCTATAGATCCTGGTTTGGTCCCTGATTTGTAATATAATATGTGGTGATACAATAAGAACATTTATAATATCCTAGAGACCCTCTAGAAGGAGCCAGGACTGGAGTACAGTTACTGTATAATATCCTGGAGACCCTATAAAAGGAGGTAGAACTTTATACAATCATGATGTCCTGGAGTGTCTGTGGAAGAAGCTAGGACTTTATCACAGTTATGATGTCCTAGAGATCCTTTGGAAGAAGCTAGGACTTTATCACAGTTATGATGTCCTAGAGATCCTCTGGAAGAAGCTAGGACTTTATCACAGTTATGATGTCCTGGAACCCCTCTAGAAGAAGCTAGGACCTTAGTACAATGACAATGTAGGGGAAAACCTCTAGAAGCTAGGATTTTCATACAGTTATGTCATGGAGAAGCTTTGGAAGAAGTTAGGACTTAAGTAAAATTATAATGTCCCAGAGACCATCTACAAGAAGCTAGGACCTTATCACAGGTATGTCCTGGAAAAGCTCTAAAAGAAGCTAGGACTTTATTAAAGTTATGATGTCCTGGAGAAGCTCTAGGAGAAGCTAGGGCATTAGTATAATTATAATGTCCAGAGACCCCCTAGAAAGAGCAAGGACCATATCACAGTTATGATGTCCTGGAGACCCTCTGGAAGAAGCTAGGACCTTATCACAGTTATGATGTCCTGGAGAAGCTCTAGAAGAAGATAGAACTTTAGTAAAATTATAATGTCCCAGAGACCTTCTAGAAGAAAATGTTGACTTTACTCCTACCTTCCTGCTGTGTAGCGCGCTCATCCGTCTTACACTTACCCAGTTGGGCGAAGATCTCTCCAGTTTCGTAGGTGTTCATTTTAGAGCAGCCTCTGTTATCGACCAGCACAATGTTTTTGGTGAGTGGGTAGGTCAGCCTCTCTGTTGTGCGGCTCGCGTCTGACCCCGATGCCTTCGCATAGTTCTTGTACTCACTGTTGGTCCACACACAGATAGTGCTGTTTATGAATGAGGACTTCCCATGGCCAACGTACCCAAACAGCTGCAGGAGGATTCGTTTAAAGCCCTGGTTACCCCTTTTACATCTATCAAAGGTAAAGTCTCTGATCACCCTCCGCCGCCCTTCATCATCCATGGTTGATTCTGTTTGTGAGTCGTCAACGCTCTGCACTCACAATAAACCAAGAAGTGAAACCAAAGTCCTTTTACAGCCGCTCATACACACAGTTCAGTCCTTGAATTTCTTTTCTAAGCAGAAATTTCCAGGTGGATTTGAATATGAGGGGCAATGTTTAGGTTTTTACTTGAATATCGTTTTAGTTCCTTATAGTTTACAGCCTCTGAACATAAGTCAAGGGTGAGGTGGCAATATGAACGCTGCAATAAATTCCTGTTGTGGAGAAGCTATCACTTTCTATTATAATGGGGACCATTCCTGACTTGTAATAAGTCCACATTTAGGATCCGTATTTATAGACTCTTCTAGAAAAGGGCCAGTAAGCATGGGGCGCTATACCTCAAAGGGGGGGATTTCTAAAAAAGAGCATTCATTGTAGTAGATGAAAAACAGTTCCAGATCACAATGACAAAATAACTGCAAAAGGCTCATGCGACTACTCTGTGCTCTTAGACCTGTCCTCTGCCTTGGACATTGTTGACCACTCCCTGCTGCTACAGATTCTCTCATCTCTTGGCATCATGCACTTGGCTGTTACTGTATCTCCTCGTACCTTACTGGTCAGACATTTAATGTCTTTCCCTGTTTCATCACTTACTCTTCTCACAGTCTCTCTGTTGGTGTCCCTAAGGGGTTAATCCTGGGCATTTTATCTTCTCTATCCATACTCTTGGCTTGAGGCAACTCATGCATGGACATCTGTGACCTCACTCTTACAAAGCTTAGGAGCCGTCTCCACTGCCGTATCTTATGTCAGAACTGATCGACCTTGTGATGAGCGACTTATTGGCTCTGATATTTCCCCTGGACGTCACCTCTTGGCTTTGGACGGACTTCATTCCATATTCTTCCCACTGTCAGGGCCTCACATGATGCAGTTCTTCATGACTTGGACCAGTGACCTTTCCCTTGGGAATCAGCCTAATAACACACTGAGCTATTAGGGAAGGTGAGGACAGGTTGGAATTTGCAGTAACAAGAGGAAGATTGTCCGACTATCAGGAGCAAAACAGTAACAATGCAGTTACAGGAAAGAATCTGCAGAACTAAGCACATGCTAAATAGCTGCAGTTCACAGTTATGTATGAGCCAAGAGGATTATCTATAAAATGATGGGAGTCTCATGTACAAAGCTGTAGTGTATGGTGAGATATGGAGCCTGGAAGTCACAAGTTCAAAGCATTATTACTCTTTTGCTTGTCAGTGTAAAATATATTTATTGGATATGACTTTAGACACAATAAACTTTAATGAATTGTAAATATGAAAAACGCTGCAGAAAGTGTGAAAAAAAAAAACGTCCTGAATAACATTTGTGGAGTCTTTGAATTTGTTCTGAGGAATAGTATCTCCCCCATCAGATCCTTCATGGAAGACATCACATCTGAGCTCATTATTTCCAGGCTAGAGAACGGCCTCTCTACACTAGCATCTCTACCAATCTCAGGGTATAAAGGAATCGCCTCAGGCACAGTCAGGTCTGATGAACAGTAGAACTCTCCTACTTCTTTGAGAACAAGTGAAAAGTTTTGCTGAAATCTTCTCACTCTGTTTGCTGTGGAAGCGGGATCTTCTCCTGCGGTGATGCTTTGCTCCATGGCATCAATTACCCTCCTCATCTGATGAGGCTGAAGATATGGGAGCAGGATCACTGGCCGGACCCAATTCCTCTTGCTCTTGGCAACACATTGAACTAACTGGACTAATTTATTATATATTTTGGGAGTCGGAGTCGCTCAATTTTATAATTAATCTGACTCCACCAAAATGGGCACCAACTTTGACTCCACTGCCCTGCCCATTATTTGCCAACTACCATAGTAGGATGCTGTAGCACTGGGCAAATTGTCCAATCTGTCACACCCTGATGTTTAGATTACAAGCATAGCAGCAACCTACATGTGAGACCGGAGGGGTCATGTGCAGCAGTCTACATGTCAGAGAGGAAGGAGCTACAGCAGAAGTTTCTATGAGAGAGGAATGGGCTACAGCAGCAGTCTGTAAGAGGAGAGGTGGAAATAGCAGCAGTCTATATGTCAGAGAGTAGGTGGTTATAGCAGCAGTCTATGTGTAAGAAAAAAAGGCGGATAGAGCAATGGTCTATATGTGAGAGAGAAGGAGACTACAGCAACAATCTATTTGTAAGAGCAGCAGTCTATATATGAAAAATGAGAGGGATAAAGCAGCAGTCTATGAATGAAAGAGAATGTAGCTACAGCTGCAGTCTATATGTGAGAGAGGAGGGGGCTACAGCAGCAGTCTATGTGAGAGAGGAGGAGGCTACAGCAGCAGTCTATGTGAGAGAGAGGAGGCTACAGCAGCAGTCTATGTGTGAAAGAGGAGGGGGGCTCCAGAAGCAGTCTATGTCTCACATAGGAGGGGGGCACAGCAGCTCTTGTGAGAGAGTAGAGAGCATGAGCAGCAGTCTTTATGTGAGAGAGCATGAGCAGCAGTCTATATGTGACAGAGGAGTGGGTACAGTAGTCCATGTGACAGTGGAGGTGGCATGAGCAGCAGTCTATATGTGACAGAGGAGAGGGTACAGCAGTCCATGTGACAGAGGAGGAGGCATCAGCAGCAGTCTATATGTGAAAGAGGAGGGGGCTTGAGCAGCAGTCTATATGAGAGAGAGGAGGGGGTTATAGCAGCAGTCTATGTGAAAAAGAAGAGATGGAAAGAGCAGCAGTCTATGTGTAAGAGAAAAGGCGGATAGAGCAATGGTCTAAAAGTGAGAGAGGAGGGAACTACAGTAACAGTCTATTTGTAAGAGCAGCAGTCTATATATGAAAAATGAGGGGGATAAAGCAGCAGTCTATGAATGAAAGAGAATTGAGCTATTGCTGCAGTCTATCTGTGAGAGAGGAGGGAGCTACAGCAGCAGTCTATATATGAGAGAGGAGGGGGCTACAGCAGTAGTCTATATGTGAGAGAGAAGGGGTCTACAGCAGCAGTCTATGTGTGAGAGAGGAAGGGTCTTCAGCAGCAGTCTATGTGTGAGAGCGGAAGGGTCTACAGCAGCAGTCTATGTGTGAGAGAGGAAGAGGCTACAGAAGCAGTATGTGTCTGACAGAGGAGGGGGTACAGCAGTCCATGTGACAGAAGAGGGGGCATGAGCAGTAGTCTATATGTGACAGAGGAGAGAGCAGGAGCAGTAGTCTATATGTGACAGAGAAGAGAGCAGGAGCAGTAGTCTATATGTGACAGAGGAGAGAGCAGGAGCAGTAGTCTATATGTGACAGAGGAGAGAGCAGGAGCAGCAGTCGATATTGTTATTTTTATTTTTGCTTTATCGATGCTTTTTGGGTCTATATTATACTTGATAGATTTCCTGCAGGATTTTTCTGACCCCAACTCAGATATATAGAAAAAAGCTGGG